>CP128334.1:8688687-8888687 GCA_030345155.1 Vitis x doaniana | reverse complement strand
CTCATAATACGTTGTAACTAGAAGACAACTAAGTGGGTTGGGGTAGACTGGGTGAGTCATCTCCATCCTCACCTCACCCTAATTGAGAATTATGTTTTACACCCAATTGGGCTTGCAAATTGGCCCAAGATCTTTATATATTTTATATTTAAGCCCAAGATCTAACGGAAGAGTGAAAATTAAGTTGAAGAACATTAATTTTCAAAATTTCCTCAAATACCTTTGGTGGCGGTCAAAAATGAAAAAAAAAAAAAAAAAAAACAATGGGCTTTCCACTTCTCTCTCATTCTCTCTTTCCTTTTCTCTCTCTCTTTATTCACTTTACCTTTCTCTCACATATTAATTGGTGGGACCATGTAAATTAATTCCTCCTTAAGGAAGTGTCACTTTCTACCAATTATTTTTCTCTCAAAAAAAAAAATTAGAAATTAATGGTTAAAAATGATTATTACTACATTTTTTAAGTAAATATTTTTTAAACACCTCATAAAATATATTTTTTTTTAAACTTACAAAATATATAATAAATACTTTTTAAATGCCTTAAAAATGGTATTATTCTTTTTTATCTAATATATATATATATAAAAGTTATTTTTTATATAAATATCTTTAAGGTTATAAACAATTATTTGAATATTTTCTCTATTTTATGGATAATACATAGATATTGTCTTAATATATTCTTTTGTAACATGGTCATCTTTTAACTAATGGTGATAATTAATTTTTAATTAAATAATGTATTATAATTTAATAATTTGAAAAATATTAAAATACCATTTTAAATATGGAATATATGTGGACTTGACATAGTTTAAATGATTAAAACACGATGCCATCAAGTCAAGCAAATATATCATAATTTTCTCTTCTTCTTTTTTTCCTTATACATGATTTCACAAAAAAGGTAGTACCTAAATATTGTGGTTAATTTTCCTTTATATGGGATGTAAATGTACTTAAAAAAATTGTTAAAACTACTCAAACAAAATATGCAATTACAAATTTTAGATGATGAAAGTTAAAAATTCAAATTGCAACAATTTTTAGGTGAAAGAATGTGTGGGGGAAAAGTGTCTAATCCTTAGGTGACAAGAAACAAAAATTGTTCAGAATTAATTGAAATCTTGTATAGAAGGTAGTCTTGTATACCCCTTGTACAGTTAGTATTTTTGTCTTATACAGTTAGTACATTTGTTTTGTATAGTGAGTATAACACCCTTGTACAGTAAAACAAATTTCATATACAATTCGTAGGTGACAAGAAAAATAAAGAAGTGATTCAAAATCGATTAAAATCTTTCACAAATGGTAACCTTGTACACCCTTGTACACTTAGTACATTTCTCTTGTAGAGTTAGTGTAACATCATTATACAATAATGCAATATATCCCTCTTAAGTTAAGTATCCATGTAAGTATGTTAACCATATTTCTAATGGTTTGGCTGAGAAAATGGTAGATGAATTAGGGCTAATTTTTTTTCCCCAAACATTATTACTAGGGAAAGTATTGGAATTTCCATGTTGGAGTTAAATAAAGTGTATGACATGGGTATGTAATCCGTGGGTGACAAGGAAAATCAATAAGTGATTCAGAATTGATTAAAATCTTTCACAAATGGTAGTCTTGTACACCCTTGTACACTTAGTAAATTTCCCTTGTACGGTTAGTGTAATACCATTGTACAATGACGCAATATATCTCTCCTAAGTAATGTGTCCACATACGTGTGTTAATCATATTTCTAATGGTTTAGCTAAGAAAATGGTGGATGAATTAGGGTTAAATATTTTTCTTCAAACATCATTACTGGGGAAAATATCAGAATTTCTATGTGAGAGTTAAATAAAGTGCATGATATGAGTATGCAATTCATGGTTGACAAGGAAGATAAATGACTATTAGAATCGATTAAATTTTTTTACAAATGGTAATCTTTTACACCCCTTGTATATTTAGTGCATTTCCCTTGTACAATTAGTAAATACATTTCTATAATGATGCAAATTAAATATGATTTCAGTAGTTTGATTAAGAAAAAGAGCGGAAAACTTAAATCCAATTTTTTTTGTGAACATATTATATTTTTGTGAAAAAAATATACAGTTGACTGATTCATTTATTTAATTGTGAACATATGATATTTTTTATTTTATTATTAAAATAACTAATAAAAAAATAAAAAAGAATAATCAATAAATAAAATTTAATTCTTTTTATTATTTTCATACAAAAAAATAGTATTAAACAAGGTATTCAATTTTCATTTTAAAAATAATTTTCTTTTTTAATTAAACATATTTTAAAAAAGAGACAATATAGAAAATAAAAATTATTTTTAAAAATAAAGAAGTAAAAACTAAAAAAACATTTTAAAACCAAACTCAAACATAATCTATACAATTTTTAACTACTGTTTTCATTTAAAATTAGTAAATATACCATTCAACCCTTTTATATGAAAAAAATTCAATCTCTATTATACTATGTATTAATATAATCAATTTCTAAATACAAAAACATTTTAATTGGATATTTAAAATAAAAACTCTTCATCCATCCTCTTTCTCTTCTTTTTCTTTTTATTTATTTATTTCAATAAATTTTCAATTAAGTCAAATTATTAAGAAAATTCTTTAATAAACAAATTTGCAACATTTCATATAACTTATTACCAAAAGTCTATGTTCAAAAACTTATTAAAATAAAGAAGGAAGAAGATTTAAAAAAATTAAAAATTTTATTTTATAATAATAAAAAAATAAACTTTAAAATACTTTTTTAGTATAAAAGAAAAAAATAGTAAATATATTTATTTTAATTAGTGTTTTAATCATTAAATTTTTTACTTCTAAAATGTAAAAGATAATTTTTATTCATTTAAATTATTATTTTTTTCAAAAGTATTTTCCAAAATAGTTTTTGAATCATTCATATAATTTTTGTTTAGAAAATAATACTGATTTTTCAATTATTTTTAAAAGAGTTTAAAAAAACAATAAAAAAATATTAAATAATAGAGAATTTTATGGAAGTGACATAAAAGTGATGGTATAAAGACAAAAATGATGGGTATAAGTCAAAAGGGTATTTTTGTCTATTACTATCTCATATCCTTGTAATCAATTATGGGTATTTAAGGGACTTTTTATTTATTATCCAAGCCAAATGGGTTTAAAGCCTAATTCTCCCTTATTTATTTAAATCTATGGGATTATTGTGTTTTCAATCTATATAAGGTTCATAATTAAGATAAGGTCCTCCAACCACCTATAAATGATGATAAAGATATAAGATAGTAATTGACAAAAATATCCACTTGACTCATTTTATCTTTATTCTATTACTTGCCACTATTCTTTCTTATTTAACTATTTTTGGATTTTTCATTATTTTTTAAACTCTTTTATAAATAATTGAAAATTAACATTATTTTTTATTTTTAAATTATAAATAAACAAAAATTATATTAATGATTCAAAGACTATTTTGGAAAATACTTTCTAAAAAAATATTAATTTAAATAAATAAAAATTATTTTTATATTTATTTTTATTTTTTACATTTTAGAAGTAAATAATTTAATGATTACAATACCATTTAAAATAAATATATTCACTATTTTAATTTTTTATACTAAAAAGTATTTTAAAGTTATTTTTTTTTTTTTACTATTATAAAATAAAAAGCTTAATTTTTTTTAATCTTCTTCCTTCCTTATTTTAATAACTTTTTGAACATAACTTTTAGTAATAAGTTATATGAAATGTTACAAATTTATTTATTAAGGATTTTTTTTAATGATTTGAATTAATTAAAAATTTATTAAAATAAGAAAAAGAAAAAGAAATAAAGAGGATGGATGAAGAGTTTTTATTTTACGTACTCAATTAAAATGTTTTCATTTGACCTAATTTTAGAAGTGGATTATATCAATACATAGTAGAGATTGAATTTTTCTTATATAAAAGGGTTGAAAGGTATATTTACTTATTTTAGATGAAAAAAAGTAACTAAAAATTATATAAATTATATCTGAGTTTGGTTTTAAAATATTTTTCTAGTTTTTATTTTTTATTTTTTATTTTTAAAAATAATTTTTATTTTCTATATTGTCTCTTTTTGAAAATATGTTTAATTAAAAAATAAAAACTATTTTTAAAAATGAAAATTGAAAACCTTGTTTAGTACCATTTTTTTTATATGAAAAAAAAATTATTTATTCATTTATTGCGCCAGTGTACAATTGTATTACACTAACTGTACAAGGAAAATGTACTAAGTATACAAAGGCGTACAAGACTACCATTTGTGAAAGATTATAATAGATTATGAGTCATTCCTTTATTTTTCTTATCACTCACGAATTGTGCATATATGTCATGCACTTTATTTAATTCCCGCATGGAAATTCCAATACTTTCTCCAATAATTATATTTGGGGAAAAAAAATTTGACATTAAGTCATCCACCATTTTCTTAACTAAACCATTGGAAATATGGTTAAACACTCCTACGTGGACATGGACACATAACTTAGGAGGAATATGAAATTTGTGTCATTGTACAAGGGTATTACACTAACTGTACAAAGGAAATGTACTAATTGTACAAAGGTGTACAAGATTACCCTTTGTGAATTATTTTAATAAATTCTAAACCACTTTTTTATTTTCCTTGTCACCCAAGGATTGTACGCCTATGTCATGCATTTTATTTAACTCTCACATGAAAATTCTAATATTTTCCCCAATAATGATATTTGGGGAAAAAAAATGATCCTAAGTCATTCATCATTTTCTTAACCAAACCATTAAAAATATGATTAATATACCTAGATGAACATATAACTTATGAGAAATATGAATTTTGTGTCATTGTACAAGGGTATTACACTAACTGTACAAGGGAAATGTGCTAAGTGTACAAGGGTATACAAGGCTCTTAATAGGTTTTGTATAATTTTAAACAACTTGAATTTGACATTAAGGCGATTATTGATAGTTTTTTTTTTTTTTTCTTTTTTTACCAAACTATATCATTAAGACATTCCCTACAAAAATTAACACATAGGAAATAAAATTAAAATCAATCATGTTTGAATTGTTCATTATAAGTAAACTAAATGAAATATATATTTTTACTATTTTGCCTTTATAAACATAATTTCATTGGTATCAATAGGGATTAAAAAAATCATATTTAAATGGAATTAAAATAAACAAAAATTATTTTTATAACATTTTTATTTTTTTAAATCATTAATTTAAATTATGAAATTAGTTTTAAAATTAAAAATATTTGTTGTAATTATAATTTTAAAGATTTCATGATTTTTATCTTATTACTTTGAAAAAATTGCTTTAATAAGAAAATATTTATTTTAATGATTTTAAATATTTAAATCTTTATTAAAAAAATATTTAGGATTAGTGTGGAGAGCAATTAGGTAATTTTGGAATGGAGAAATTTTGAATATTTTGAAGACTTTAATTCGGCCAATTACCCTATTTACACTTTCAAAATTATTGGAAGGTTGGTAAATTAGTATTAAAAATATTGTCTTCTTGATTAATATTATATATATATATATATATATATATATATATATATATATATATATATATATATATATATATATATATGCATGTGAGTGTTTACATTATTTTCGAAATAATAAACACCATGTGTCTAATTTGCAAGTTAGAAAAAAAAATTAATAATATTTTATGAGGTATTTAAAAAGTATTTATTATATGTTCTATAAATTTGAAAAAATATAATATTCGATGATACCTAATTAATTTACAAGTTAGAACAAACCAATAATACTAATATTTTATGAGGTGTTTAAAAATTATTTAATATATATGATAAATAATATAAGTTTGAAATAAAGAATCATATTTAAAATTATAATCATATTGTGGACCCTGTATTTCGGCTCATGCATTTTCCACTCAATGGCGAACTCGATTTTTATTTGAAAATGATTTTATTTATTAAAAAAATGACTTGCAGTCACCACTTATTTTTATTTTATTTTTAAAATGGTAAACAAAATAAGAAAGAAAACCCTAAGTGTGACTCCTTATTTTGGAAAATGTGGTATGTGAAAAACCGGATCGGGCTCGGGAGTCAGGTTACTTATCGGAAAGGTACAGTAAAGACCTTAGCACCCCTCTAAGTCCTTAAAGTCGGGGGTCTCTACTGATCAAATGTAGTTGACGTGGCGATCAATAGGAAAATCAACGGATACTCAAATCGACCATGCACATATGGGAATCAAAACATGCATAGAGAATGACCAGAATGAGAGTAGATGCGTACCTCGGCCACGAACGAGCAATGCGCTATCATAAAAATGGGGTCAGTGCACAATAAAGAGCACAAAACATATCACATGCGTCACCAAATAGAAATTAAAACTGTTCGAGGGAAAACTGGATTTTTGAAATTTATTTGAAAATTAGAGTCTTAGAGATTATTTGAAAATTGAAGTTTTAGAGATTATTTGAAATTTGGATTTTTAGAAATTAAATATAAGAATGAGAATTTCAAATATTAAATTTGAAAGAAATTGGAATTTTGAAAATTATTTGAGAGTTTGGGATTTTTTTTGAAAATTAAATTACGGAAATTGGGACTTTAGAAATTAAATTTTGAAAGAAATCATAATTGAAAATTATTTGAGAAGTAGAAACTATGAAAATTGAATTATAAAAATTGGAAATCTTGGAAATCATTCGAAGGCAAAATTTTTAGAAATAAGTGAATAAAATGATAATAATAATGATAATAATAAATAAGTAACAGAATAAATGCAAGAATTGGAACATTGGAAACTGAAAAAAATTAAGTTCGGAAATTGGAAAATTGGAATTTCAAAGAACTAAATTTGGAAGTCAGAATTTTGAAGAATTATTTAAAGACGGAATTTTAAATAAATGAATAAGTGAATAAATAAATAAATGGAATAATAATAATGATGAAATAATAAAGATTAGGTAAATAATTGCGAAAAATAGAATTTTAGAGATTGGAAATTGGATTTAGAGATTGAGAATTTGAGAAGTTAATTAGGGATGAGATTTTAAATAAATGAATAAGTGAAGAAATAAATGAATGAAATAATAAAGATTAGGTAAATAATTGCGAAAAATAGAATTTCAAAGATTGGAGATTGAATTTAGAGATTGAAAATTTGCGAAATTATTTAGAGATGAGATTTTAAATAAATGAATAAGTGAAGAAATAGATAAATGGAATAATAATAATGACAAAATAATAAAGATTAGGTAAATAATTGCAAAAAATAGAATTTTAGATATTGGAAATTGAATTTAGAGATTAAAAATTTGAGAAATTATTTAGAGATGAAATTTTAAATATATGAATAAGTGAATAAATAAATGAACGAGATAATAATAATAACGAAAATAATCATTAAACAACTTAATGTGAATAGTGAAATATTTTAGATTGGAAATTAAATTTGGAAAACGGAATTTTGAAAAATTGAACTTTAATTATTGGAATTTGTAAAATAAATGAATGGAATAATAATAATAATAATAATAATAATAATAATAATAATAATAATAATAATAATAATAATAATAATAATAATAATAATAATGAAAATAATATTTAAACGGATGAACGTGAATAGTGAAATTTTTGAGATTGAAAATTAGATTCAGAAGTCAGATTTTTGAAAAATTAAACTTTAAGGATTTGAAGTTTTAAAAGAAATAAATAAATAAACATGGAATAATAATAATAATAACCAAAATAATGTTTAAATGAATGAACGTGAATAGTGAAATTTTTTATATTGAAAATTAAATTTGAAAAACAAAATTTTGAAAAATTGAACTTTAATGATTGGGATTTTTAAAGGAAATAAATAAATAAATAAATGAAATAATGATAATAATAACGAAAATAATATTTAAACGAATGAACGTGAATAGTGAAATTTTTGAGATTAAAAAATTAAATTTGGAAGTCAGATTTTTTAATAATTGAACTTTAATGATTGGAATTTTTAAAAGAAATAAATAAATAAATATGGAATAATAATAATAATAACGAAAATAATATTTAAACGAATAAACGTGAATAGTGGAATTTTTTAGATTGAAAATTAAATTTGGAAGTCAGATTTTTGAAGAATTGAACTTTAATGATTGGAATTTTAAAAATAAATAGATAAATAAATAAATGGAATAATAATAATAATAATAACCAAAATAATATTTAAACGAATGAAAGTGAAAAGTTGAATTTTTTATATTGAAAATTAAATTTGGAAGTCAGATTTTTGAAGAATTGAACTTTAATAATTGAAAATTTTAAAAGAAATAAATAAATAAATATGGAATAATAATAATAATAATAATAACGAAAACAATATTTAAACGAATAAACATGAATAGTGGAATTTTTTAGATTGAAAATTAAATTTGAAAGTCAGATTTTTGAAGAATTGAACTTTAATGATTGGAATTTTTAAAAGAAAAAAATAAATAAATATGGAATAATAATAATAATAATAAAGAAAATAATATTTAAACGAATGAATATGAATAATGGAATTTTCTACATTGAAAATTAAATTTGGAAGTCAGATTTTTGAAGAATTGAACTTTAATGATTGGAATTTTTAAGAGAAATAAATAAAGAAATATGGAATAATAATAATAATAACGAAAATAATATTTAAACGAATGAACGTGAATAGTGGAATTTTTTAGATTGAAAATTAAAATTGGAAGTCAGATTTTTGAAGAATTGAACTTTAATGATTGGAATTTTTAAAATAAATAAATAAATAAATATGGAATAATAATAATAATAATAATAATAATAATAACGAAAATAATATTTAAATGAATAAACGTGAATAGTAGAATTTTTTAGATTGAAAATTAAATTTGGAAGTCAGATTTTTGAAGAATTGAACTTTAATGATTGAAATTTTTAAAAGAAATAGATAAATAAATAAATGGAATTATAATAATAATAACGAAAATAATAATGATTAAATAAATAATGTGAAAAATGGAATTTCGGAAATTGGGAATTAGAATTTGGAAACCAGGATTTTGAAAAATTATTTAAAGATTGAATTTTAAAAAAAATTAAATTTAAGGGTCGGAATTTCGAAAAAAATATTTGAAAATGGGAATTTGAAAACTAAATAAATAAATAAATAAAGTAATTTTGAAGAATTATTTGGAAAATGAATTTTTCAAAAAATTAGATTGGAAAGAAATTGGAGTTTCTAAAATTCATTTGAAGGTGGCATTTTTTAAAAAATAAATTTGGAATGTTGGGATTTTCGGAAATTTAAATTTAAAATTTTGAATATTGGAAAATTAAATTTAAAATTATGACGTTAAAAAATTATTTCGATGATTAAATTTTTTAAAAAAATGGAGTTGCGGAAAATTGAATTTCAAGAATTAAAGTTGTGTGGACTAAATTTAGAACCAAATTTTAGAAGATGTTTTGGAAAAGGGTATTTATTTATTTATTTTTAACAAATAAATAAATGAATAGATAAATAAATTTATAACTTTGGAATCTTAGGGGATTTTTAAGGGTTATTTGAGAATATAAGGAAGAAGAGAATAAATAAAATAAATAAGGAGGTAAAACCTTTTAACATCAAGAGTTTCTTTTCTTTTTTTTTCTTTTTTTAAATGGCCATGTGGTTGCTGCAAAGTGCACTGGACTTTGAAAATCTTATGGAATGGTTTAAACTATGACGAGGGCTCAGGCTTCATCAATGTCTCACAATTGTCGGCAGGTGGAGCAGATGGAGTGGATTCAGGAGTAAAAAATCCTGCAGGTTGTGAAGGGGGTTGTTGTGTAAAGGACTTATTCTGAGAGCGAAGTTCAAACAAGCGGTGTTGGAGGTATGCATGGTAGGGATCTTTGGGTCAAACCAACTTGGAATAACATCTCTTCTTTGGATAAGAGAGTTTCTGAGAGTGATTAATAACTCAATGCCACCAGATTGGGTTGCACTAGAGAATGATGGACGAAAGAAGCATAATATGAAAACAATAAGGGCATAAGAAGCTTTCAGAGTTGGAGCCGACTTCGACATTCTGCACCACTTTCTGCTGATGGGACCCCAACTCAAGAAGTGGAAACTTTTCAATTCAAGAGACGTTTCTCTCAGGACTCCAGGAAAATTTCTGAAATTAGAAACCCAATAAAAGCTTCACTCCAAACAGCAACAATTCTCTTGTGCTTTCTCGGCAGCCAAACGACGTCTTAGTGGAGAAAATACCCGAGAAAAGTCGAGAAACCAAAACAATAAAAAATGACCAGGAAATAAAGCAGCTGATACGAAGATTTTCCAACCAAACAAACAAGAAAAGAAAACCAGAAACAGTCTTACCGAGCTTTACAAAAAGAGCTGGTGGGTTTATGTGACTGGACTTGACTGGTTATGGATGGAGATCCCCATTTTCAGGCGACATCCATGGCCAGGGCGGGTGGAATTAACAGAAATAAAAAGCATGATTTTCGGGCATCAAACTCAAATGAAACAGAGACAAAATAATTCTATTAACACCAAAGCAAAGAAAACGAAATGAACCATAGCACATTCAATGCAACTCATAAATCAGTTAAATATGCTCTCTGATTCGCACATGGGAGTCTCGAAAATCCCTTTGTTGAAAATCCTTTTTCAACCCCTCTTTCCCAACTCCTCTCCCTCTCTTCCCGTTCCTTTGTTCTGCTTTTTTTCTTTGCTACTCCAGCCAAACCCTCCTCCATGACCCCCAAAATCCTCATGTCACTTCCTCTATCCTTTTTCTTTTTATCTTTCCGTCCCCTCTGGCCGCCAAAACAGCCCACCCAAGCTCTATTTTTTCTTGCCTCCAGTCCCATCTCGCCGCCCCAGAACAGCTCATTCTCAGGGTGGCAAAAAAAATAAAATTAAAAAAATAATAAAAATAAAAATAAAAGAAAAAAAGAAGAAAAAAGAAATAAAATAAAATAAAATTCCCACCATCCGAGGGGGTCTACAAATATGCCCCTTTTCGGTAGAATTCGCGAGTGTAAGTAGTATGAACACTGAAGTGAAAAGAAAGTGTGAAAAGTGAGTGGAATGAAGTGAACTCTACCGAAGAACAAAGAAAGACCCCCAAAAGGTGCACAAGTAAAACACAGGCTCGCTCAAACCAAACAAAAGAGCTCTGATCCTAAAAGGGAAACATATCGCGATGTACCTCTAAAACTGCACCAAGGACCTAGACTCCCTCTAAGATGTTTCCACAAGTGACTCGAAAAACCAACGTCGAAGATGAGTAACGATCAAGCCACCTTGGAGCATAGGAATGAGTATGAAGGGGATTGCCCTATGTGAACTACATGAGAACACTAAGCATAGGGCACCTAACAACATGACCGAGATATGTGTCGTGAACTCAGTGGACCATGTCATGTGTAGTGGAATGAAAAGTCTAAAAGAGCATGATGAATAAGTGATAAGCACAACGGGGCGAGGTGAGGAAAACCGAGGATGAATGCAAAATCACGAAGGTAAGATGTGTAATGCCAGTGAATATGAATGTCAGGAGCTGTGACTTTGAATGACAAGGCTAAGGAAAAGCGACTCTGAACACCAAAATGAGGAAAGATGGTGACTCTAAATGCCTGAATGAGTATGCACAACAGTTTTGAACGCCAAAACTAAGGGAAGATGGCAACACTGAATGCCAAGCTGCACAATGGCTCTAAATGCCAAAATGAATACACGACTTTGAACGCCTAAAACTGATGAAAGTGGCTCTGAACGGTAAGAATGACTTTGAATGCTAATTTAAAAAAAAAAATGGAAATCCTAGATGCTAGTAATGTGGCTCTGAATGCCTGAATGTAGACGATGACTCTGAACGCCCAAATGTGAACGATGGCTCTGAGCGCCTGAATATAGCTCTGAACGCCAAAAAGGTGGCGACAAACGCCTGATCATGATAGGATGATGGCTCTGAAAGTTAAGTTGGAAAGGAATGGTGGCTCTGAACACCCAAACCAAGAAAAGATGGTGGCTCTGAATGTTAAACTATGAAGAGATGATGGCTTTGAATGCCTGAATGTGACAATGGCGACTCCTAATGCCAAACTATAGATGCAACTCTAAATGTCAAATTGTAGAGAGATGATGGCCTTGAACGCCTGAAACTAAGAAGAGATAATGGCTCCGAACGCCGAACTGAAAAGATATGGTGACCCTGAACGCTTGAAACGGAGAAGAGATAGTGGCTCCAAACGTCGAACTGAAAAGAGACGGTGGTTTTAAACGCCAAAACTTAGAACTGACATCTCCGAATGTCAAATTGAGAAGGATGACTCTGAACGCCGAAACTGAGGAGTGATAATGACTTTGAACGCTGAAACTGAAAATGCGACTCTGAACATCAAACTGAAAATGCGAGAAGATAATGAGGGGGAGATATGCCCCAGTGTAGCGTGCCGATACAACTCTCAATCCACGAAAATGGTCTGAAAGAGACTCCATGAGTCTCAAAGGATGCTCTACTAGCAAGTCGGAATGGTCAAATCAACTATGAACATAGTCTCACAAACCATCTGACTAAAACACGAGGCCTGGTGAAGCGTCATAACAATCCAGATGCCTCTAACTTGAGATGCTTTGCTGGGAGGAATGTATCATCGTATCAAAGGAATGATCCACCGGGGAGTCACAAGAGAATAGTCTGCCAAGGTAACTACTACGATCTCAATCTACTTAAGATTCACAGATGGTAGGGCAGTCAAACCTCTAAGGTCGTGTTCTACTGAAAGCTCATCTCAGCAAACATCATCGAGATTGTGACCATCAATGTGAATAAACATCCCTCGACTAAGTAATGTGGACTGTAACAAGTCTCTGAGAAAACAATCATCTCCACAGCTAGAAGGGGGGAATGTGCCCTAGTATAACAACTAGGGCATCTCATATGTCCTGATAACTCAAGAATGACTCGATGGGAAGGTATAGGAGATCCGACCTATACTCCATTGAAGTGATGATGCGGGAGTCTATGCATCTAAGATAACTACATCCAAGAATCATGACAACATCAGAAAATATAGGCCCGAAAGAATGGCTCCAAAAAAGCTCCACCGAAGAATCATGACAAAATGAAGTCGAGTCATAAGCCCAACGTGCATCTCGTAACTGGGGATAGTCATGCAAATCAGTGGAGATCTACAAAGTTCAACCAAAATGGAAATATGCCCTAGTATGGCACCAGATGTGTGATAGGTTAGAAAATCAGATGACCTTAAATCATCCATCATCGAATGTGCAGTCCTAGTCATCTATGTCCATAACTGAATCAGACTCATAGATTAAAAAGGAGTACCTCAGAAGGATAAACATGATGACATCTAAGTGTCGAAAGGTGCAAGTCAGGATAAACGACTCAAGAAGGGCTCCACCGGAGGATCACGATAAAATAAAGAATAGGTCCTCATCTCTGTGTGTATCCCGTAAGCTGAGATGATCGTGCGACTCCATGAAGATCCGTAAATCTCATCCGAAATGGAATATGCCCTAGTATAGCATCAGATATATGGTAGATCAAAAATCGAATAACATGAAATGTGTGATCCTTGTAATCCAAATCGAACCCAAACTTCTAGGAAGCATCTCTCGGAATAAGAAGCATTATGACATATAAATATCGAACATGATGATTGGGTGGCTCAAGAAAGGCTCCATTGAGGGATCATGATAAAATAACAAGCACGTCCTCGTCTCGGTGTGCATCCCATAAGTGGGAGTGATCATATAGCTCTATGAAGATCTATAACTCTCAATTGAAACGGAAATATGCCCCAATATGGCATAGATGTGTGGTAGATCGGAAATCAGGTGACATGAAATCATCCATCATTAAATGTGTGATCTCTGTAACCCAAAACGAACCCAAACGTCAAGGAAACGTCTCCCTGAATAAGAAGCATGATGGCATACAAATGCCGAAAAAATATGGGTCTGACTAGATGGCTCAAGAGAGGCTCCACCGGGGGATCATGATAAAATAACAAACACGTCCTCGTCTCGGTGTGCAACTCGCAAATAGGGATGAGTGTGCAACTCTATGAAGATCTGCAAATCTCATCCAAAAATGAAATATGCGCTAGTATGGCATCAGATCTGTGGTAGATCATAAAATCAGGCAGCACCAAATCATCAATCATCAAATGAGTGATCCTCATGAGCGGGGATGTGCATGCAACTCCAGGAAAATCTATGAATCTCAACCGAAACGGAATGTGCCCCAGTATGGCAGCAAATGTGTAGTAGATCGAAAAAAATCGGGTGATATCAAATCATCCATCATCAAATGTGTGATCCTGGTAATCCAAATACACAATTGAAACGAACCCAAACATCAAAGAAATGTCTCCCAAAAGAAGAAGCATGATGATATCTAAACATCAACCAAGTCTCAAACGCCAGTCCAAGTAGGGGCTGTCGAATATGACATTTGATCCCATGGCCTCAAGGTGGTCTTAAGATGCGAGACGTAACATAGGCTAGGGTGATAGGGTAATAGAAATGAAAGGAAACTAGACTCAAATACCCAATGATCAAAACCCATGTCCTCATGTATGAAATGCAACATGTACAGAAAATCTCGTGAGCCATGGACCCGAGGGTGCCTAATGCGAACATAATATCAATAATAAGACAATGAGGCAAATCAAACTGATAATGAGATATGCAGAAATGATGAAAGAAAAATTTCAAATCTGGAATAGGTCAGTGTAAGAAAAGCACAAGGGGGTTGAAGCAAATGGGATGAATCAGAAGCAATGACAAAGATGATTTCGAAACAATGAATATACGAAGAAAAGTGGTGATCAACTCAAATCAAACATGAAGTGAAGCCACATCAATAATGAATGTAATGATGGAAATGACAATGACCTGGAGTCCCTAAGAGAAGGTCACTCATCTCTCTCTCAAAGAGATATAACAAAGCAAATACAAATAACATAAGATCTTAGAGAGCTCACATACGAACTCTCAACAACAAACATACTCGATGAAAATGACCCTCAGATATCAATATACGCACTCAATGATCGAGAATTCTATGCACATACACACATGTGCTTATTTTTCTTTTCATTTCATTTTCATTTTCATCATCATTTTTTTTTCAATCATTTTTTTTTTTTTTTTTACATATATACAAATGCACATACCCTGAACATGAACAAATGAACCCCAAGAATGATGTCGATAATGGACAGACACCATTTCAAGTGTTAAGGTAACAAAAACTCTCTCTGACAAGATGACCTTCTCAAACTAAGGATCTCTAAACCAATGTCCGTGAGATAGATAGTGGAAATGACATGACTATCCTCCATGTAATGAACTGAGGAGGATCACCACTCAGGGTGGAAAGAATATGAAACAAAACAAGTAGTAGATAAGATAAGGAAGAAGAGATAAAGAACACGACCAATAAGATGTGACGGAATGCAGTAAAGTGATGGTGGGAAAAATAATGAGAGAAAGATGCACTTGTAGGTCCATGACTCATGAGATTCCCAAACAATGCATGCATACACTAAAGGGCCCCTATCCCAGTGTGGAAATGTAAGCAAGGTAATAAGAAAGAAATATTATAATGCACATGTGAGGCTCAATGGGTTAGCAACGGTCTATATGTCAAAAGAGAATAACAAGGTATATGGCTAACTTAAATTTTGGCCACCCATCCTATGACCATGGTCTCAAACATAGTACCTCTTTAGCTGATCCACATTAGTCGGCTCTAAGAACCGGTTTCCATCTAGATCCATCAACCAATGTAGCGCTCTTTGGGGTCAACTCCCTAATGAAGTAAGGTTCGCTCCAGTTGGGTCTGAAATTCCCTCTGGGATCTCTGATCAATCCACTGATGACCTTTAGAACCAAGTCACCTATCTGTAATGGTCTGGGTTTGACCCGCCTTTTGAAAGCGCAGGCCATGTTCCTCTGATATGCACAAACATGATCTACTGCCCTCAATTTCCTCTCATTTAGGAGATTGAGCTGATCTAATCGGGCCTAAGCCTAATCTGCCTCTAGGATCTACTGCTCCAATGATACTCTCAACGAACCCATCTCTATCTCAACTGATAGCACTGCCTCCATACCATACACCAATGAGTAGGGTGTGGCTCTTGTAGAGGTGCGAAAAGAAGTCCGATATGCCCACAACGCGAATGGGAGCTTCTCTGACCAATCTCGAGAAGTCTCAACCATTCTCCGTAATATCCTCTTAATATTCTTATTCGCGGCCTCTACTGCCCCATTCATCTGCGGCATGTACGCAGACGACCTATGATGTCGGATGTCGTATCTCTATACTAAGGTGTCAACCTCTGCTCTAAAATGCACCCCTCTATCTGAAATCAACTCGTGAGGGACTCCATAGCAACATATAATGTGGGATCTGATGAAACTAGCAACTCTAGCTGATGTCAATCTTGCATATGAGGCGACCTCCACCCACTTAGTGAAGTAATCGATGGCAACCAGGATGAACTCATGACCATTGGAATATTTCTGCGAAATCTTCTCGATGATGTCAATACCCCATATAGAAAATGGCCATGGCGAAGTCAATGCATGCAACTCGGAGGGTGGCATGTGAATGAGGTCCCCGTGTATCTGACACTGGGCATTTCTGGACAAACTGGCAACAATCCGTCTCCATGGTCAACTAGAAATAGCCAGTCCTTATTGTTAGCCCAAGAGTTCTCCTAATCGGGTTTTGATGATAACAAACCATGGTTAAGTGACTAATTGGTTTAATGATTAAGAGTCTCTCAGGTATAAACTCGAAAATTCATCAAATGACCAAATGGATACA
Source organism: Vitis x doaniana (assembly GCA_030345155.1). Classification (NCBI taxonomy): domain Eukaryota; kingdom Viridiplantae; phylum Streptophyta; class Magnoliopsida; order Vitales; family Vitaceae; genus Vitis; species Vitis x doaniana. Next base: position 8,871,768 of record CP128334.1, on the reverse strand, counting down.
AGATCGAGATGCTTGGAAGACTTGTGATCATATGAAATTAATATAAGATGAATGCATGAGTGCACTTAGGATTTTCATATGTTTCATGCATCTTAGAAAACTCGATTTATTCTTTAAAACTTCGATTTCATTAAAACCCAAGTTTTTAACTAATGTACCTTAGGCAAAATGTTTTATAATTGGCTTAATAATTTACCTAAAGACCTTGCCTAAGTGTTAGAAAAGAAATGAATTAAAAAAATAGGTTTTCGGGGCCAAAAAGGCTCAACCGGTCGAGGCTATGGCCAACCGGTTGAGGAACCGATCGACCGGTTGTGCTCGTCCGATCGAGGACAGGTCGAGGGAGGCCAAAAATTTTCTCTCTCTCCCAGTAACCTTCTCTTCCCAGTTGAGGTCCGGTTGAGGCAACGATAACCTGTCATACATTAAATGCTCTAACGGCTAGTGAACCGGTCGACCCCTAGCTCAACCAGACGAGGTTACCTTTTGCTATTTTTGACTCCCGAGTTTAGAAACTTATAAATTGAGAGCTTCACTTCATTTATTAAGCAGAGAACACTTGCATTCAATAGCCTACCTACTTGTTCTTGATAAAAAAAACTCTCATTTCTTTCATAGTGCATTAAATCACCACTTGCATATCCTTTAGTGCACTCTTGTGTGTCATCCTAGCTTTGTCTTGTATTTGACCTATCCTTAAGCTAAGTTGAGGGATTATATCTTGTAAAAATCTGAGTGTTAAAGCCTTCAAGAGGTTTGAATCTTGAAGAGGTTGTGTAAGAGCCCATTGGAGCTGGAATCCAAATATAAGAAGATTGGAAGCTTGGTTGAAGCTTCAAGTTAGTGGAACCTTCACTCGGTTAGGAGGTTGAGGAGAGTGGACGTAGGCAAGGAAGTGTCGAACCACTATAAACCCGAGTTTGAATTCTCTAAACTCTATATCTTTACTTTGCTTATACTGTGTTTGAATTTGTTGTGATTGAAAAGATTTTAAAAATCCAATCCCCCCCCCCCCCCCCCCCCCCCCCCCCCCCCTCCTTTTTGGGTGTTTTTCTTAACTAAGCATAGCCTATGTTTTCTCACTTATGATCTTACGGGCCAACATATGTCCTCCCATATGTGGTCCGCAGACCATCGTATGAACCTCTCTCATCACTCGATCGGTAGAGGCGCGATCCAAGCATAATAGCAACAACCCCTCTTTCCCAGCTCCTCTCCCTCTTTTCCCGTTCCTCTGTTCTACTTCTTTTCTTTGCTTATCCAGCCAAACCCTCCTCCGTGACCCCTAAAATCCTCATGTCACTTCCTCTATCCTTTTTCTTTTTCTTTATGTCCCCTCCGGCCGCCAAAATAGCCCACCCGAGCTCTGTTTTTTCTTGCCTCCAGTCTCATCTCGTCGCCCTAGAACAGCTCGTTCTCGGGGTGGCAAAAAAAAAAAAAATAAAAAAAATAACAATGAAAATAAACATAAAAGAAAAGAAGAAGAAAAAAGAAAAAAATAAAAATAAAATTCCCACCATCCGAGGGGTCTACACATATTAATCAAATTTTTTACTAAGATTATCTTTAATTCTTTTAATATATTTATTATACTCATTTATTTAAAAAATGAAAAACTAATTTTTTTTATAAACATTTTCTATTACCTTTCAAGTAAAAAATTAGAAAAGTTTGAAAGTCAATAAAAAAAAAAAATTAAATACCACTTTCAATAATTTTTAGATAATAAATTTCAAAAGTTTAACTAAATAATTGAATTGACAATTTTCTTGTTGTGAGTCAAAATACTTTGCATTAGCCTATCTAGATAAAAAAAATATTAATATAATATTAGAATTTCAAATCTTAGTTATTTTTTTCAATAAATTTATCTTTTTTAAAATTTTAAAATAAAAACATTAAAAATTAAAAAGCTAAAAGGATATATATATATATATATAAAGTGAAGTGATAGTAAATTTTAAAATTTTTTAAAATATGGTTAATGTAGAAAATATAAAAAATAATTAAAAATAAGAGAAAAATATAAATGAAAGGGTAATATAAATTTAAAATAAAAAATGAAAATTAAACTAAAAGATAAATACAAAAAGATAAAAAATATTTAGATGAAAAATTCCAAAATTTTTATCATTGCTTACAATAAGAGCAAAAAGATCCAATATCTTTAAAAATGAAAAACAAAAAAACATTATTGCTTTTTTATTTGACATAAAATAGAAATATAGATTGGAAGAAAAAGAAAAAAAGTTAGAAATGAGTAATACTTAATAGGAAATAGAAAAGGGAAAAAAAACACAAAAAAAATTAAAATTCACACTCACTTGTGCCTATGTAAGAGTTAAAGGTATTTTAGGGATTAATGAAAGACAATATCCTTTCATTTTAATTTTTATACTTTGTTTGAGTTTTGAGCTTAAATATACATGATATATGGATCAAATGTTAATTTTTAGGTCCAGTTGGGCCAAAATACAATTCTCCCTAAATCTATTATAGTACTAAAAAGGACGAATTGAATGAAATATGTATAAAAAATTCTCATATTTGCACCTATTTAACTTTTTATTTTCTAATTTAATTTTTTTTAAATAATTTAAAATTTATTACATTAAAAAAGTGTAATTTATAAACAAATAAATATTATAATTTTTTTTCTAAAAAATGATTTTTTTTTTTTTTTTTTAATTTGCGATGGAGTTAAAAGGGAAAAAATGAAATAATTTTTTTATTTATTTAATTATACATATAAAAGGGTGGGACAACACATTGTAATATTTGAACTCACCCAATCCTACCTGGATTAAAAAAAAATGTCAAACTTGTCTCTAATTTGTTCATAGAGACAAGACGAGGTTGGTATTTGAAAAAATTGGTCCAATTAAAAAATCCTCTAACCCCCCTACCCTGCTTATTTTTATCCCAATAATGTTTTATTAGGCGACATGATGGGTTTTGTATCTTAAAAAACCTGTTACACTGTCATGCATGGTTGAAAATCTAATGTGGGATTGGGGAAGAGATTGAGGCTTGGCTTGGGCCTGGCCAATTGTAATATCTTGGCAATAGGGTCCACAACGAGAGCGCAGTGTAAGAAAGTTGATGTAGTTGGGCTGTTTGGGCCATGACACCAGGCCCCACCGCCCAAGCCCAAATTCTTTGGCGATCTGATCAAATGAATGGTTTTCATAAGAAAATTGTTTTAATTTCAAGAACCTTAATCATTAGTATTTTGGCATATGATTATGAATAGAATTATTCCATATATCAATTTTATGTTGCTCTTGTAGAAAAATGACAAAAGATAAAGATGGCACCTAAACAAAAGATGGTCCACCCAAGTTCATGGCCCAAGAAAGAAAAGCAACCAAAAAGAAGAGAAAGAAACCATATCTCAAATCCCAACGAATCCTAATCAAATTAGAAAAAGGGTTTTAGGACATAGTTACTGGGAATATCCTTTTGTTCCATACTATACATTGATTTAGTAGAAAATGATGATCTTCTCACCAACCTAAACAAAATTTTAGTAGTCTAAAATGCTTCTTTTTTTTTTTTTTTCAAATAACATTATTATATTTAGTTTAACTAGTGGAAAAAGGCAACACAAATTTCGAGGATTTCAAAAAATTAAGGTTATATTTAGTTCCCAAAAAATACTAAAAAAAATATTTCTAAAAAATGATTTTTTTCATTGTATTATGAAAAATAAAAAAGAAAATCAAATATAATTAAAATTAATTTTAAAATTATATAATCTTTATATTGATGAATTAATGTAAGTAAAATAAATTTAAAGTAACAAATAAAAATACTTTATTAAGTTTTAATTTGTTTTTTACTTTTTTTTATTTTATATTTTTTTCTTTATACTTTCTCTCAAATTTTCTAGAAACCAAACATAACCTAAAATATTGAATACTCAAATCCATTTTATTGACAATAATTCAAACTTGAGGTGAAAAAACGAGAACATGTGAAAAATATGAAAAAAAAAAATTTAGAAAGAATCCTCTTTCACGATGATTTTCTAAGGTAATATTTCATGTGCCAAGTTTTTCTCTCATTCATGTTTTATTTCTCTTCATCATTTTTCCTAGGGCTCATATTCAGTGTATTCAGCCTTGAAGACAATGAAGAATCCACCATAACCTTCCAAACTGAGTTAGCCTTATTTTGATCAACTTTTGAATTTGGACTTTTTTTTTTTTCTTTTTTAAAATAGTATTCAGTTTGAGTCAACGATAGAGATTTAGAATCTTATTGCTTCATTGATTTTGAAATGCTGATCTTTCTCCACCATTCCTCACTTTAGATTTTTCTAAATTTTGAACATTTTGGCATTTGAAATTCATTTGGGGCCCATATTTAAGACTTACGTACCAGCCTCTTTTGGAATTGGACCACAGATTTAAATATGCCGAGTAAAGTCATGATGAGAGTACTTTTCCTGTCTTATTGTAATTCTTCTTTTCAATTGATACCTGTAAATATGGTACAACCTTTCTTTTATGATACGTCATTTTAGAAAAATGCTAGGCTACAAAAATTGTAGCTATGATGTTACAAATGAATAAAAAAATAATATTAAATATATGTTATTTTTAATATTTAAAATAAAAATGATACTATATTTAAATATTTTCAATTTAAAAAAAATAAAAATTTTGTTATGTTTAACAATATTTATAATTAAATTATTTGAACTTTACAAATAATTTTTTTATATTATATTATTTAATATATAAAATTTATATATCATATATTAAAATTATATTATTTTAAAAGCACGGCGAAACCCTTCAGCACATTTCTTTCTCCTCTCCCTCTCATTCTCTGTTTTGGGTGTGGGTTTTAAAGGAAGGCTCCAAGAGGCAGAGAAGACTATGTCTGCTATGGAGGAAATATACTTGTACCACTGGTTCTATTTGCAGCCCCATAATTAAAATTTCATATTTTACCTCATTATTTGAGGCCTTAAAGCCTAGTTATTCTACACATAGTCAATACCATTCCGGCTCTAAAGTCCTTTTTGGTTGTTGACTCATCCCCTGCAAGGTGTCATTAATAATACATATATTTTTTTTTAAGAAATTAATATAAATATGATATTATAAAGATATTGGACAATGAAAATATGTACACTGTGATATCGATATCATGAAATCAAGTTTGTATGACTGATCATACATGCCTGTTTTAATTTCTTTTTATAACTTATCATGAATAATAAATTTTTTTTCATTTCTCTGTGTTATATTTGGAATTGTATATGATATTTGAAGAGGAAAATATTAAAGTATAAGTGAAATATTGATACCCTCTTTTAATATTAGTAGCCCTAAATTATGGAATTTTTTATGAAAATAGTGTGGACATTTTCATCCTTAATTTGTTATCTTTTTTAATCAACAATTCTTAATTGTCATGTGATATATGAATATGAATATATGATTAATATGCATTCAACTGTGTAGATATTTGTTCGTTCTACGCTTAAAGGTGTTCTCACAATTTTAAAATGCGTTTATTTGTTAAGAGAAGTCTCTATATATAAAGTGTCATATAATATCCTTATTGTGTCCTATGAGATTACAGTATCAAATGGACAAACACTTCATACAGGACCAAATAAATTCTCATACCAGGATTGATGATCAGTTTTAATACAACTCTCATCTAATTATGTAGATATTATCCGTTTTGAATTCAAATAAGTTTTTATAGTAAACTCGTGAGGGCCTCTTTTAGGCCTAAAATAAATAATATTTATAGGGTTGGGTGTCAACCGTTATAATTAAAATTTATTACGGAATTAGTTTCAAGATTTTAAGATTGTAACAATAACTACTTAAAAAGTCATTTTCCTAGGTGATAGGTAAAGCCTGCTTGGTTGATTGACTTATAAAAAATAAAATAATAATAATTAAAAAAGAAAAAAGAAAAAGGAAAAGATAAGCAAATGGGTGGTCCAAGTAGCCTGAGTGGGCAAATTTGAATGAAAGGTATCATGTGGTCCTGCTGGCCCAGGCTGGTCAGCCCTGTCCCACCCCCTGTGAAAATGCTACTGCTAAGGACGCATTAGTTTTGACTAAAATTTGGGGTAATGAGTTATAACTTATACCAAAGGAGGACATTTTAAAATTATTCTCAAAAGCAATCAATAGTTAAGGGATCATTTTATAAATCATTATCATTTTAAGGTGGTACAACCTTTTTTTAAATAAAAAATAAAAAATAAAAACTATATTCCAACACCATCTTTATTTGTGCTTCTTTGTACACTTCAAACCATCGATCATGTGAATTTATTTGAGAATTTGATTCAATAACTTTTAAAAGCAATTTAATGCCTAGTCTTAATATAATGAAATTATTTAAAGGCAATTAAAAAGATAATTATTAATTTTTATTACCCACTTATGGTTTGTCCCATTATATTAATTCTTTAACCAGAACAAAAATCTTATGCAAAAAAATAGAAAAAATAAAATTAAGTTCACACAACACACAAGATAAAACTTGAAATGCAATCACCTAGCAAACTACTAGATGTAAAAAATCGTAAATAATTTTTCAATACCTAAATAATCCACTAATTATAAAAGAAATTGTATATAATTTTATTTGATTTAATAAACCTACTCTCTAGGGTCTTATACTATCAACACCAACACTCTTTTTCCTTGTCTTCAATATAACACTCTCTTGTACTCTTTAGTGAATACCGCAAAATCCTTATTGAAATTTCTAGACAAGATATTTAAGTTTTGTTAAAAATCTTAAGAATTTTTTTAAAAATATAAGAGTTTTACAATCAAGTTTTGATGAATGCTTATCTCTTTTAAGGGTTCATAAAATTCCACCATTTAAAGTTATAATTTAGAATAGTCGAATTTGATGAAATTCAAAATTGCATTGAGACAAATAAAATTTAGAAAATTAAGTTATATCTAATGAATAAAATTGTCAACTAAATAAAATATACTAACAACTTTTTAATGTCAAAGTCACAAATAATAAATTTATTTCTTAAATTAAATTAAATGAACTTAAATTATATTATATTATATTATATATATAATATGAGTTCGTAACAAAATTTACTTGTGAATTTTGAAACATGGAAGTATACAAGGCTCACGGGAGAAGAGAAGAAGTTTAGAAGAACGTATAAACTAAGCTAGAAGTGCAGACAAACAAAAGGAATCGTACATTTTTTTCAAAAAGATTCCCTTGTTCTTCCCTCGTGGAGGAAAAATGGCAACGTGATTCAAACAAACAAGTAGTGGGTTGAAGTTTTTGCATGAAAGCCAATGTTGAATTTTCCGATGCCGTCAGAAATAAAATGTAAAGCCCACTGATTTGGCTTGCACTCAATGGTCAAATGCTTTTCCATTTAAAAAATATTTTCACCAAATTCCAAAGCATATTGAATCAAAAGGGAATAACTTCAAGTATAAATTAATAAAAATAAAATCAATTGCACAAAATATCAACTACGAAATATGGTTGAAGTTTGAATGATTTCATATGTATGTTGAAATCAAATCCTCCAACATTAATTTGTTAATTGTCTTTTTATTTTTAATCATGTTTTTATCCATAAATAATGTAATAAAATGTCTTAATATGCTTATAATTAATTTATTAAAATAAATTAATTTTTAATATAAAAATGTGCACATTTATAAACATGATCTAATAAATAAAACAAAATATTATTCCTGATTTTGTTCATTTTATTAAGAAAATTATTTGATAATATTTTTCATTTGTCTTAATAAAATTCCAAAAACCCCCAAATTAGTTTTTTTTCCCAATTTTTGCGTTTTCTAAATTCAATTTTGAGAAACTGAAACTGAAACACAAGTATCAAATTATATTTTATTTTCTTAAGAAAATAAAAATAGAAAACATTTTAAGCAAATAGGGTTTTTTATTTTTAGAGGAGATTATTGTAGTGAAATATGAGTTGGTGGTGTTGAAATGTTTCTTAAGATTATTTTTTTAAGTTGTGTTTGATATTCGAAAAGTTTAAAGGAAAATGACAAAGGAAAATGAAAATAAAATGTTTGTTAAGATTATTATTTTTTAAATTAATAAATTATTTTTATATATTATTTTAAATTTTATTTTATTTATTTAAAACTTTAATATAAAAATTAATAAATTAATAATATATATATATATATATATATATATATATATATATTAATAATTTTAATTATATTTGATTTTCTTTCAAATTAAAAAAACATTTCGGTTGGACGGTTGTAACCAAATATAACCTTAGATTTATTTTTTGGTTACGGAGGGAAGCTGAGTCCATATTCTTTCCATACTTATAACCTTTGTTGTAACAGAAAAGGACATTCTCCTGTTAGGTAGAAGAAGCCACCTCGGTTGATTGACTTTTTCTTCTTTCTTTTTTGTACCAAAAAAAAAAAAGGAAAAACAAAACATACTAAAATGGTAGGTCCAATGGAAGTAGGCAAATTTGAATGAAATTTTGGAGATCGGTTCAGGCTTCTTAGCGGGTCCCCTACCCCCATTGAAAATGCCAACAACATTTAGGATTCAGTAGTAAACGTAGCATATACGAATTCAATCTCATGTATTCAAATGCTAAGTCCTATAATATTGACCAAATCCAAAACACATGGAGGAAAATGGAATTAAACCTCAACAAAATGGGTTGCCACGATTCAGTTAACAACTTTAGATATCATTATGAAAAAAAAAGTTAAATTATTAATAAGAAAATTGAATTTAGAAATATGTTTCCAAGGGTGGAATGATTGCACATAATTTATCTCTTAAGAGAAAAAAAAGGGAAAAACCCAAAAATAGAAAGAGTCTGGAAATTATTATGATTGTAGAACATGATGCCGGCTTTCATATTTTTAATGTGGTAGGTAATAATTGATGCTTGGCAGCCCCTACCTTCCCACTCAACATGTGGTGACAAATTTTAATATGACGTAATGATTCTTTGTATCCTTATAGTTTCCATTTAACATATGTTCCAACTATTCAAATTTTAATATTACGTTTTGACTTCATCCTTATCTTCGACTAACACGTGACCATGAAGTTGTAAACTCCATCTTTACCACCCCCCATCCCTCTCTCTCTCTCTCTCTCTCCTGTCTTCAACAGAAGGTTTCAGCTTTGGTTAACCGTCTGGCGTCTACTTTTCAAATATGGTACACCCATTTCAAGGCTGGTTTTACCTAAACCGGTCAATGCATGTATTATAATATAAATGGCATATTTTAAGAACTAGGAAAGCTTCATTGCTACCACGTCAGCATTAATTATTCTCATTCTTGGGTGTTTGTCCATCAAGTTTATAAATCGGAACGATGTTTTTATTTTTATTTTTATTTTTTTCTTGTGTAACAAATGTAGAAATTTGATGTTTTCTGATACAATTGTTTTCTTTATGATATGTCGGGATTTTATTAAAATAAATAAAATTTATTTCAGATGGAAGCTTTGGCCAAACCGGTGAATAGTGGCGGTCTAAGCGGTGCAGTAGAGGGTTGACTTTTAAGGCTCATAGGATTGGAATATAAAAAAAAAAAGTAGGGACTGCGGATGTTAATAATTGACAAAATGGACCTGAAAGAACGCTGATAAAACACGGTTCTAACGCCTACATACTCTTAATTAACCCACCGACCTAGATGGCTGGCGGCTTTGAAATTTCCACTCGTCAAAGGTGGGCAGTCTTCTTCTACTACTAGTGGTGCTACTTAGCAGTGGGTTTCTTCTAGCACGTGTTCAAGCCCAGTCTTTATCAACACACTTCACATCATCGTCATCCAAATCCCATTCACTAAGTTTGGCTCTATCCCGCATCGAAATTAATATAACTTAATATGTCTTAAAATCAATAACTTCGTCCTTTATGCGTATATTTATTCATTTATTTTAAATTTTTTTTTTTTTAAGGGCAAGATGCCTATCATTTTTAAAAAAAAAAAACATTTTAGGATAAAATTTAAGATACATGTAAATTTCGTTTTGAAAGCCTTTTAGGATAAAACTAAATATAAAATATAATAAAGAAAATCATTTCAAGGATAAGGACAATAATGTAACGAGTTATTTCAAGTACCCATCTTATACGTCTCATCTTGTCCTGTCTCTATTGAGATGAGTTTGAGATTCTTTTTAATCTGGAATGAGTTAGGGGGGGGGGGGGTTTGGGTCCTGTCTCTATTGAGATGAGTTTGAGATTCTTTTTAATCTGGAATGAGTTAGGGGGGGGGGGGGGGGGGGGTTTGGGTGTTGTTTTGTCAAAATTATATATAAAATTAATTTTTAAAATTAATTTAATTTTTTTTATTTTTAATATATAAATAATAATAAAATAATTTTTAATAAAATAAGTTAAAAATTATAATAATTTATTTATTTATAAAATATATTTATTTTAATATAATTAAAAAATTTTAAAATGATTTTAAAAAATTTTAAAATTTCGAAAAAAATGTTAAACAGGACGAGGTGGGACGGATATGAGAATTTTTCATACCCGTCTCATCATGCATATAGATACAAATGGTCCAATGGGAGCAAGAATTTCCAGGAACATTTGGAACATTTCGTTTCTCAGCAGAAGAGCCGTTTTCAAGTAGTGTTCGATCGATTACGTATTAATCAATATTCGATTGATTGGTCTGAGGTTATCGACAAAAAAGATCGTCTAATTTAATGTTTTAAATAAGACAAAAATGAAAATTATTTTAAATAAATGAGATATGATTGGGATGGAGGTGAATTGTCTCAAACTCACCTGTTGTTATTCCTATTCAAGGAAGATATAAAATTCAAATCAAATTGAATTCAAGGTATCACGTGGATCTTACGTTTGGGCTCTGAACTAATTTTTCTTATATGGATTATGAAGTGTCTTGGACAATGTCTTATGGTAATTACTTAAAAAAAAATTTAATTTTCCATTAACCACCTTCCAAGTTGGCATGTACGAACTCAATATTGAAGGAAGGCTACCTCCCTAAAGCACTAAAAAGGCACAACCATTAAGCCAAGAAATCAAAATGAACTCAAAATTCAAATCCAACCAGCACTAAATTTGACCGTTAATGCAGAAAATTCCAGAAGCAAACCACCCTAATAACCCACCACCTTTCATTGATAATGTCAAAAATGATTTAAGTTGACTTTAACCCAGAAAGGAGCAATCAGAAGCCTGATATTGATGAGGAGCACAGTAAGTTCCCTGTACCAACGGCTAGTCAACGGAGCTGGCCACAGCTATGGGGAGGGAGTGATCGAAGAAGCGCACACGTCCTCCCCAACACAACTTGTCGGCATCCAATGGAGTTGAGTTAGAGAGAGAAAGTTAAAGGCGTGGGCACGTGCAGATATAATGAGATAAGACTTGGTAAAGTTTGTGATTCCTGAGCCTTTCCTATCCCTTGGAAAAGTCTTCTATCTCATCATACACACTTTCTCAACGTTCCTATTTTCCGTGTTTTGACTTTCTCATGTTTTGAACCTCTCACTCCTATATATAAAACTCTCATCCCAGATCCCTCCCATCTTCAAACATCTCAACTATCCTCAACAGCTTCAAGTTCAAATTCAAATTCTACCCTCTGATATTTCTCAAGATTTCTTTTAAACTTGATTCTTGATTCAGCTCATTTTCTTGGTGATGGAAGAAATCGATGTTCCTCCATTTTTCCTCTGCCCGATTTCTTTGGAGATTATGAAAGATCCGGTGACGGTGTCAACGGGTATAACGTACGATCGGGAGAGCATCGAGAAGTGGTTGTTTTCCCGCAAAAATAACACCTGTCCGGCGACGAAGCAGGTTCTGTCTGCGGACTCCGATCTGACTCCCAACCACACTCTCCGGCGGCTGATTCAGGCGTGGTGTACTCTCAATGCTTCAAACGGTGTAGAGCGTATTCCGACGCCCAAGATTCCGATCAACAAGATCCAGATCGTGAAGCTTCTCAATGATGCTAAGTCTCCACAGTTGCAGATGAAATGTATCGGAAAACTTCGAGCCCTTGCGGCTGAGAGCGACGCCAACAAGCGGTGCATTGAGTCCGCCGGTGCAGTTGAATTCTTAGCTTCAATAGTAAGCAAAGCCAACTTCACAACATTCGAAGAGGAATCAGATAAAGGGCTAGAGTCCAGGAGCGCGAGCAGTGAAGCTCTAAGTATTCTCCATTATCTCCAAGTGTCAGAAGCCGGGCTCAAGAAGCTTGTGGGAAAAAATGGTGAATTTGTGGGGTGCTTGGTACGAGTACTACAACGAGGAAACTACGAGTCTCGAGCTTATGCTGTAATGCTATTGAGTTCGATGCTCCAAGTTGTTGATCCAATACAATTAATCGCCTTGAAACCGGAATTCTTCGTGGAAGCAGTGCAAGTTTTGCAGGATCATATATCTCACCAGGCCACAAAAGCTACACTCAAACTACTAATTGAGGTTTGTCCATGGGGGAGAAACAAGGTCAAAGCAGTGGAAGCCGGCGCAGTTTCGATATTGACAGAGCTTCTTCTCGCTTCTTCAGAAAAAAGGGCTTGTGAGATGATCCTAACGGTGTTGGATCAGCTATGCGGGTGCGCGGAAGGAAGAGCCGAATTGTTGAAGCATGCAGCCGGGATGGCTATAGTGTCAAAGAAGATACTGAGGGTTTCTCACGTTGCAAGTGAACGGGCAGTGAAAATTCTGTATTCCATTTCCAAGTTCTCTGCAACTCCAAGTGTTATTCAAGAAATGTCGCAGCTGGGTGTTGTGGCGAAATTGTGTTTGGTGCTTCAAGTGGATTGTGGGAGCAGGACCAAGGAGAAAACCAGAGATATCCTCAGATTGCATGCCAGGGCATGGAAGAACTCTCCATGCATACCCACCAATTTACTTTCTTCATATCCATAGGCCCACCGAGAGAACGTGCAAATTCATTCTTTCTTATTTTCCCCCTTTTGTGTACATAGTTAATTGATTGGATGAATACCTTAGAATAGACTCTCTACATGGGCATTAAGCAGTGCCCACTGAAACATTTTATGGCACATAGATTGCTATTTTCAGAAAATTTATGTTCCACACAACATTTCAGAGATCCTCTTGTAGTTGGTTGTTCTTGGTCTCCTTCAACGAATCAATTCTTACAATAGTTGAAAATGTCAAGACAGAGATGAACCTTCCCAAAAGAATATGTCACTGAGGTGGTTTACCAGATGAAGAAAACTTTGGATTTTAATTAATTTTTAGGCTTTGTCTTGAAGTGTGCAGCACATCATCATGCAGAAGCTGGCATTTGGAACACATCCTCAAAATTTCAAGTCCAATATGTACAAGTTTGCTCCTTTGAATTTTCACAGCAATAATTTTTAGATCAAATTTGATGATCATCACTGCGGGTCAACCGGGGATTCTAGATCTAATTTTTAACATGACGTTAAGAAAGGGGAGATAGAAGGGTATTCTGTGGACAGCTAGCTTACTCTCTCTCTCTCTCTCTGTATATATATATATATATATATATATATATATCTTCAAGTATCGAAGGTGGGATTTAAAAGGATCAATGGCTTCCAATGACTAGATAAAATAAGCATGAAAGCAAGCACATACAAGCAACCAATAGTTATCTCTCTCTCTCTCTCTCTCTCTCTCTCTCTCTCTCTCTCTCTATATATATATATATATATATATATATATATATATATAGATATATATCTTCAAGTATCGAAGGTGGGATTTAAAAGGATCAATGGCTTCCAATGACTACATAAAATAAGCATGAAAGCAAGCACATACAAGCAACCAATAGTTATCTCTCTCTCTCTCTCTCTCTCTCTCTATATATATATATATATCTTCAAGTATCGAAGGTGGGATTTAAAAGGATCAATGGCTTCCAATGACTAGATAAAATAAGCATGAAAGCAAGCACATACAAGCAACCAATAGTTATCTTTCTTCTCGCTTTTGGTAATTGTACCTAATATGAGATCACAAAACCAGTGCCATTATGCTTGCACGTCACTGCTGAATTACTAATGGCCCAAATTGGAAGGTTTGTTTAGGGGGTTGACTTAAGATGTTTTTCTTTAATTGGGGTTGCAACAAATAAAATAAATAGAGGCCATCCATTTTTTATGTTCGTCTTGCCGTGCTTACCTCTCACCTCCACCATTGGTTCTAGCTAGTCGGACCTGGTCAGAATTATTGGCTCAGTCGCTGCAACCCTGAAACCACTCTTATTGAGCATTGCAGTGATCGGGATTGCAGGCATGTATCTAGAACTTTGTCTCTGATGTATGGAAGGGCACACAGCTTGCACCTTTCTGTTGGAGAAAGTGAAAAATTGAAAATAAATGGACTGGAGTTGGTCTAATAAAGTGGGGAGCTAGACTTCTGTTGCAGTAAGGCTCGTAGCTTGATATATGGCACCTAATTCCCTTATATAGATAAATTATAGCTTTCTTTATAGTAACTTTGACATGTCATGTCGATTGGGGAAAAATGTTCATGATCACCATATTGTATATATGAATTTTTGTTAATCAAGTAGACACGTACATTCCAATGTCATGAGCGTCATTGAAGGAATGAGTGATTCCAAATGATATTAAAACCAATTCTTACCATGGTATGAGATTTTGTTTGGCCTAACAAGGGATGTTTATCTCCTTCGTTTGCATGAGGGGTAATGCAATATCTCACATCAAATAGAGAAAATTTATAACACTATCTATGTATGAGTTTATCTTTAATGCATTTGAAACCCATGAAAGCTAATGGGATTCATAGGGAATAACATTTATATGGGAGGAAGCTGCTTAATCAAGTAGACACATTTTAAAGTTGATGAAGGTCTATTAGACCCATAATGGATAATATTTACATGGAAGAGAGCAAATTGTTCCAGTAGTTTTACATTTTAAGCATTTTCTAGCTAGTTGTTATGAAATTTGTTACATCGACATATTCATTTACAAAATAAAAGTAAAAAAAGTGAAGATGTCATCCACCAATAATTGAATTTAGAGAAAAAAAAGCACTATTTGGTTTAAATGATGTTCGGTAAATTTATTTAATGACTCAATAACTTAATTTAAATAATTAAATAGATTAAATATGTCTGGTAAAATAATTTAATATCATAATTCAAAATTAAAAATAATTTTAAATATTATGTTAAAATGGTAATTAACTTTTTCTTAATATCCTTTTTTTTAAACATCATTTACCCACTTCTACTAATAAGAGCATATTTTATAACCATAATTCCATATCCATGACTTCTTTTTTTATTATAATTATTTTATGGTTAATTATTTTATATATCTATACTACTTTAAATATAAATGTTTAACGAATAAATTTATTAATTAAAATTGATTAAAGTAAATATCATTTAAAATTAATTAGGTAAATATTAGTTTTAACTCATAAAGTTAAATATGTTAATTCGATGATTTAAAATAAATTGTATAAAACTTATCAAATGATAAGTTTTAAATCAATGGTTTATCGTAGAATCAACTTAAGTATAAAACTATATCAAATATCTTCTTAATATTATCCTTAATTTAATTTAATGGAGAAATGAGGTGAGCTTGGTAGCTATAAACCACATTAATTTCCAGGTAAGCAATTGGTGGATTAGATCCATATATACATCCCTTGTTGTACATAGAAATACCAGTGATTCTAAAAATTTATCAGCAAGTTAGCAGTGGTCAACTCAATCGCAACCACTTCGAGGTGGGTTGGGGGGTGGGGCGGCGCGGGGCACTTAGTCGTACGTGCCACCAAATTTGAATAAGAATGGCATGTGCTTAATTATTGGACTAATTCAAAGTTCTGGAGCTAAGTCCACAATTAATTAATTTATTTGTCTTGATCTTAAATGAAATCGGTCCTGTGTTGAACTAATAAACTTTACTGGTTCCCTCCTTTAACTACTACTTTCTAGGAGGATTGAGTCTGCTTATTGTTTATAATAACGCTACATATATAGATTTGGTCTCTTTTCAGTAACCTGGATTTTGAGATGCCTTTGCAGTTGGTCACAAAATTTCACTTTTGGATTATCATAGTGAAGCGGAAATACAGAACTGAAAAAAACAAAAGAAAAAAAAATTGAATCTTTGAAAGATAAAATTCAAACAACATATATAGGCAGCTGGTCAAACTGGGGGTGCCCTCTAGATACCATGCTGAGGCTCCTGATTTGCCTACACTAAAACATGCTAAGGCCAAACTGCAAATCACTAGTGAAGCTCTTTGTCTGATCATGGTCATTCTTCTCTTATGAGAAAGGCGATGGCATCTCTTCCAATGCCAATGGCTTCTCTTTCATGGCGCGCACAAGGATACACGTACTACTAGTATAAAAATAGTGCGTAAAAATCCCCCAAGTATTAAACTAATATATTCATGAAGCTTATCTTGATAATATTTTATACTGATCATTAAGCTTCAATTAATTATCCGATTCTATCAGACTTATAGTTCCTTTGCCCTAGAAGTTTGTCAGCACTGATATGTTTATGAGAAGACAATTTAATTCTTGGATCATGGGTCTGTCTGGGATCATGTGTGGTGCCCTGAGTTTTATGTTGGTGATGACTCATGACAAGTCTTTCAATTTTCTAAGCCAAATTTGCTAATCCACATGCCCAGAAATGTCGCCCCACTCAGCATTTTATATATGCTAGCTGCTCCATCTATATGGTTCATAACAAACCAAAACCACTGCATGCAATTCTTAATTTCGCTCCATTTGACACTTCTGAGAAGATGGACCAGATAGTTTATTGGCATCTTTAGCTCTACAATCAGAAAGTTAATTCTATGTCAATAGAAAAACAGGAGAGCCTCAAACTACAGTTACGGAAACTATCTGATAAAAGTATTAAAATCTGCTTCTGTTTTCTTTGATTTCAGTAATGTCTTAATGTACATATCCACTAGTCTGCAAAATGTTTCTTAACCAAGGAAATAATCTTCTTTGATGAAGGAGATTAATTTAATTCACTTAATTAGTTAGGATCAATGAATTGCTCATTGAGAACTGGGATTTGAACTTCAGTCCTTCAAGGCACAATCTTTGAAACTCAGGAAGAGAAGGTCTGCTTGTTCTGTACTGGCCTCAAGACTCAACAGAAGTGGGCTTGAGGATCAAATCCCAAAGGCGAGAGCTTTCCAAGGAAATTGTCCCAGAGGAATGGCTGTTAACTTGATGTACATTATGGGCTTATTTCCCCATTGCTTATTCTTTTTGAGTAATTAGTAGCTGAACAGAAACAGCACTCCCGCACATTATTCTTCAACCAGTTCCACACTTGATGGTGGCAGCTCTATTTGTATCTGGTCTCAAATCCTCAACCCTAATCCACTAGTAAAATTAGCAACAGACAATCAGCATATATTGCTTAATATATAATTAGGATTATCCCAACATGAAATTGATATTCTGTATCGCTCACGTTGTACAGGACTAAAGAGATTAGATCATCAATTAGCTCAAACACTCTTTTTTCAATCTCCATTGCCTGAGCAGTTCAACCTTATTTTCACAAACTTGTCCCGCCAAAACCATATATATTATTACTATTATTATTATTATTTCTCATGTAGTGAGGCTCTTTGATCCATTACGAAGCACATCATATGATCTGTAAACGAAATCCCAATATGGCACTCTTGGGTACATCTAGTCTCTCCAGAAGTTAAACGTCATGGCTGTCCTTTTAGGAAGTATTTATCATTGTGAATTTAGCTATAAAGCATATATTTGTTGACACCTGAAAATTATTTCATTATAAGCTTTCCATTGTATACAAGATTATATAGCAAGTAAAACAAGAAAACAATAAGCAAAATGGAATCTCTCAAGGCCGAGAGAAGGTTTCGTAGCATGACAAATCAAATGGGCTCCAGTTACCAGCAGTGACAGCTACATGATTTGGATGTTGAGCAGCTTCTGGGTGCAGAGCTGGCAATTGTGTTTCGTGCAAGGTCTGATTCTGAACCATGTCTTGAGAAATGGGCCACAACATCTCCGGAGAAGCAACCTCTTGGCCTGGCAGTGGTGGCAGCCCATAAATATTGGCAGAGTCATGGTCATGATGGGTGTGAATAGGGTGGAAGCCACTAAGATAGGCCTGGTTATCCTCACTCAAATGAGTGTCCGGCGGTAATTGAATATGTGATGAATCCAGGCTGGTGTTCGACGTTGAAAGAGTTGATGAAAGCTGGAAAGATGGATGGAATTCACAAGGCAATTCTGGCATTTCAAACCCTGTTGACTTTGGCTCCGGCTTCTGGTTTAGGAAGTTGGCATAAACAAGAGCAAGATCAATATTGGAAGCGGAAGCATCGTGTAGCCCAGAAGAGGTAGTGGCGGAGTCAGCCAAGGCACTTCCACTAGGGTCAGGGTCAGGATCACTGGCCAAACCTTTGGAGGCAAGGCGATCGGTCAATATCCTGAAGGACTTGCCTCTCCGGTTCTTCCTGCAGCCTCCGCCGACGGGCACGTTCCGGAGTGATCCGCCCTTGGTCCAATACCGCCTGCAGCCCTTGCAGAAGTAGCGGGGCTGTGTGAGGCTATAGTTGTTGTAGTAGCAAAATTTGGTATTGGAAGAGCCGCAACGGGGACAATTGGGCGATATCTCAACATTAGCCTTCCAAACTCCTCCCTCCATCACATAATTAGTAATATCACATTTCCCCTTGGACAAATCAAGATGCATGCATATATATGTATATGTATGTTCATCAGAACCCTAACCCTGAAATCTCAAAACTCTGGTATTGTTGAGTTTGAGATCAAATATTTATGTGCATATATTTATATATATAGTTTTATATATATTGAAGCCATGCACATTGCACATTGCACATGAGGGTAGGGTTATTTCCTGGACCGTGAAGGACGACGTGAGCGGATGGTGGGTGTCGGTGTTTTCACAAGTGGCGTAATCGCATTGGTGGAGATGAGGGTGGAAGTGGGAGCAAGGGCCTCGGCTCCCACACCACTGGTTTCTTCATCATGATTTATGAAAATGTGGTGATGGGAATTATACTGCCACCAGGCGCTTCCACGTGAACCATATTAGGGTTGGGTGTGTCAAACTACGCAAATTTTGGTAATGAAATTTATTCTGTTTCCTCTAGGGTTTTAAAGACTTTATATTTTATATAGAAATTATTGTTATTTCTTAATTTTTTAAAACAAAAAAATAAAAATACAACCACACGTGCACCATTATCTTAAAATTTTGCTGCAACATTCTATGCCTCCTAACCAATCACCAAAACCTCTGAGAAACAAAATAAACAGCGATTTTGGCAAGTGGTTGTACAAGAAATTAGAAAAATTTAATGAAGTGGACTTGAATATTGAAATTGATTTCTTTTTACAAACAGTTTTACTAGTGATTCAATGATTACAATGCAAGTTTCTTACTCTGCGACTCATCACGTTACCGTGCTTGTAAAAAGCAAAAATTTCACATTTAAATTTCTTCTTATTATTTTATGAATAAATAATAATAATAATTTTTACATAAAATACAAAACTTCTATAAAAAAAAAATGCAAACTTAATTATTTTCCATATCCCTATAAATTAATTTTAAGAAATAGAACTCTTTATGTCTTTAAAGAATTACTTTAAAAAATTTTAAATTTGCTTATGCTTCCCATTATTATGCGTAATTTAAGGAAAGTTAAGATCCTATTTGGGAACTGGTTTTGACAATAATTTTTTTATTCTTTAAAATAAAAAATATAAAAAATACGATTTGATAATAAAAAACTGTTTTCTATTCTTAAGAAAACATCTTTTAATTGTTTTTTTTTATTGTTTTTTTAAGGATTATTTTAAGAAATAATTATAAAAATATATAAAATGATTAAAAATAAAATACTAGATATAAAAATTATTTTGAAAATATATTTAAAATTATTAAAGACATATTAAAAATATTTTAAGTTTTTAAATAGACTTTCAAATCCACAAAAATGAATAGTTTTCAAAAATTATTTTTCAAAATTATTTTCGAAAACAGTTGTTAAATACACCACAAATCATGACTTTTCTTTTTACGGTTAGGAGGCTTGGTTCCTCCAAATACATATTTATAATTTTCAAAAGTTTTGTCTTTTTTGCTAAATGTGTGCTAAAATGATCTAATAATAAATTACATCTATATGATTGTCTCTGATCCTGTAATGCAAAATTACTTCTTATAGTTACCGGAATATGGGTGTTTTTGTTTATTTATTTATTTATTTATTTTAAAAATTTTCGTTTCCCTGGCTCTAAGATCTTATAATAAGAAGAAGAAAAAACCAACAATAATTTAATTAAAAAAACACTTTGTGTATCGTTTTCCCTGTAGAAGGGGAGGAGGGGAGCAGGGAATGTTGTATATATATATATATAAGAAAAGGGTATTTCTCGTATCATGTGCTTCTTGGATCATGAAACTTGGGGGTGGCTTTCATGCCTCGAAAATTGAAGGATTTGTTTTTCTATCTGCCAAAAAATCCCGTATCACTTGTCAATCAAGCCATTCCTCTGGGTATAAATAAACATCCTTGTAACTTGTAGGCCACCCAAAATACTCGAGCAATTAACATGGTATAAAAAATCATGGTTTCTGGCTAAAATCCATGATTCATGGACAATTTTTGGAAAACATTTGGCACCATCCACAAAAGGCCTCTCAACAAACAAATTCATTTTACTTGACAAACTCTCCATTCCTCCAAAAGCTTGATATTAGAATTCCCAAGTGGCTGCTGCTCACATTAACTACAGTACCGGAGCTAGGTTTGTTTTGAGGTTGTTCAGACACATCACATATGTGAAACAGTAGCAGGAATTCTGCTATCCCTTTTGGCAGCTCATCGGAAACATATCTGGCCATCTGGCTGAAACCCTTTCCTACTAATCCAAAGATGAGAGAATAATTTAACATGCAGCATGGAACTGCTAAAACATATTAGGCAGCTCATCGGAAACATATTAGGCCGTCTGTCTGAAACCATTTCCTACTAACCCAAAAATGAAAGAGAATAATTTAACATGAGGCATGGAAGACTGATAACACAATGTTTTCCATCGATACAAAATATTTATGGACAGGTCATGACCCAATATTGGCTCGCAAAGTGCTGATGCCGATTGGTGATGGCTGTTCTCACAGCATAGGATATTGACTCCAGACAGGGACTGTGAATATTTACTTAGTATCTGAGCAATACTTTACAGGTCTCAGAGGGAGATAAACATCATGAGGGGTATCTTCTTTGTGAGGAGATGAAAACATCCTCGGATTTCTCTATTCATGTTGTTATAGCTGGCCCAACCTTTCCCGATGAAACACAAGAAAAAACAGTGGGGCCTGGAATGGACATAAGCACAGCATTAGTTTACAAGGCATAAAGCACAAAAGAATCCAGTAAATAAAGCCAATTTTCCAAATCAATGACACAGCACCTCAAACATATAAAATGCAAAGGGCAAAAAAAAAAAAAATTACAGAAAAACAAAACTTCATACAACTTGAAACAAGACAAATAAAGCTAACCTTCAGACCAAAGTTTGGCTTCCAAGCAGCCTCTTAGGCTCATTTTTGCGTGTACTTCCAATCTTCCATCACTGTTACACAATAGATGTAACACTACTGTAATAACTTTAGAAGTTGAATAACATACCTGAAGCATTTGCATTAACTTGGGATGTTGCTCTTAGAGCTAGCAAGTTTATCCCGATCACACAATAAAGACTGTCATTAAGGCAGGAACAATAGTGATTAGAGAGATTCTGGCAGTTCGGATTAAATGCTCCAAAAAATTCAATGGGAGAGGGTATATATAATGTAGTAAAAAACTGAATAGCTTCTGGGGAACTGAAGTACTGTTGTAATGACATCCATGAATCTTGTATCCCCTCGCTGATGTAGAACTTGAGGTTGAACATGTTCAACTTGCTGCTGTTGCGGCACATGTGGAAAGTTTTCCTGCTGTTGCTGTTGATAATAGACATGAAGAGGAGAAACTTGGGGCTGTTGCAACATCTGTAATGGTTGCACTGGCAATTGAATGGATTCTGTACTAAAGGCACCCCTTGCTCTGGTTGTTGTGAAGGTTGAACAGGTGGCCTAAGATGCCATGTCATGCCTCGGATTCTAGAAATAAATCACAATTTAAATCAAAACAAAATTTCTTTCAATTAAGGTTCCAATTCACCAATATAGAAACCAATACTCAAAAACAACATGAGAAAATAAAAATCATTAAGGTCTCTAATCCAAGTTTGTAATAAAAGTCCACAATTTGAACAAGTTTAATCAAAATAAAGTCCAAATACAAATATATATAGTTTAAGAATACATTGTAGACCCTCCATTTTGTCATTTTAGCACATGTCTTTAAGTTCACTTCCAATGCTCCATATTAGTCTCTTGGTGGCCCATGGCTACTCATACTACTTACCTTTCTTTTAGTTGCCTTGGAGACTTTGGTTGAGAGATTTATCTAACCCCATTGTGACTTTTAGCAACCCTAATTTAGACTTAGGCTTTTCCTTCCTTTTTAGGATAGCTTTTAGGTGCACTTTTAGGATAACACGCTTAGGTATGTTTAGGTCACTTAGACAATGTCCTGATCACTTAGGTCACTTAGACACTGTCCTAAACCACCTTGGCCCATTAAATACCACCTTAGGCCCATCTAGGTTTAGTTAGGCTCATTTAGGTTACTTAGACCCATTTGGACACCTTAGGCCCCTTAAGACTTACTAGGCCCATCTAGCACACTTAGGCCCACTTAGGCCAACTTAGGCACACTTGGACTAGGCACACTTGGCCTATTAGACATTTTTAGTGTTTCTTGCATGATTCGAATAGTTGCATGACTTGCATGGCCCGTATGGCCTTCACAGTTTGTATAGTTTGCGTTTGCGTTTGCTTGGTATCTATCTATTTATTCACTTGACCATTTTATTTTATTATTTTGTTTTATTTTATTTATTTATATTATTTTACTTTATTCTTTTATATGTTGCAAGATCGCTAACTCTTTTACTTCATTTTATTCTTTTTATTTTTGTTTGTATTGTTTTACAAGAGAATTGGGGCTGTTGATCAACTCTCACGAAGGCACGTGCACTCAAAGAAGGTAAGCAAAATATTTTTGGAGGAAAAAGGGGATTAATGTGGCTGCATACATATGAAAAGAAGAGATCTTACATAGGTGGGAGAGTAAACCTTCCAAAAGAAAAACACACAAAAATGAAAGAAGAGGGAAGAAAGGAGGGGATTTTCCTCCAGCAGGTTTGGGTTTTTGTTGAGGGCTGATATATATACGTAAAAAAGAGATGTTGGGAAGGGATGATTCTTTGATTGTCTTTGTAGGGAAGAAGGAAAACCGATGATTCATTGGTTTTCGAAGGATTTTAGAGAAGAACGATAGTCGAAAGCCAAGAGATTACAATCGAGATCGACTAGGTATGCTTCTTGTTACACTTTGAACTCTTACTTATATTCGATTCCTCCTTTTGGTCGTTGTCGAGTATTCAATATTTTGTTGATTGCTGTGGATGGAAAGGGCCACAAATTGTTGTGTTGAAATCAGTTCTTTGTCTGTTTGCTATGTTCTTCATTCTGTTAATGCCATTGATTTCATCTGAAAATAATATGCATTTGGGTCTGTCCTTGAATTTGATGGTAGAAATCCTACCCTGTTTATGTTAAAAATCTGTTTTGAATCATTCCCTCATTTTAGATCTGCCCTTGAAATGAGGCTATTTATGTTCATCTTCTGCTCCTCCTTCCCCTGGATTTTTTTTTAAAATGTTTTCATCTATACTTTCTACTCCTTTTTTCACACGGTGTTAGAGTCATTGTCTATGTGTTTGGGCATGTATTGGAGAATGACAGAGGCTTTGATATGAGAGTGATTCATTCCCAATTGGTGTCTCAGTTGATTCATGTCCAGCTGGTGCTCTTTGATTGAGAGAGTAACCAACAAAATTTATAACCTATATCACCATGCATTAGGATAGCTTTAGCTAATATAGCATAGTGGCTCTAGGATCGTTCTCTAGGAAGGGTTTTCAACTCACAACTGATACCAATTCAAAGTTAAATTGGTGTTTTTTCATTTCAAGGTTAGCTTAAGAAATAAAACACAAACTTTGTTTAAACGAGGTTTGTTTCAAGCTAACTAAAAAGAAAGTAATGGAAATTACTTATGAAGAAAAACATTCCTTGGAGGTTTGGGTTCATAGGGGAGGTTCCTTATGTAAAAACAGAGCTCCGATCATTTGGTTCATTTCCTCGCATTAGAGAATTAACATATAGTTAATTCTCTAACCGGTGTTGTACAGATGTATCCTTTAAATGGATTTCAGCTCTAATTCCCTCTCACTGATGCAACTTGCAATGGCTTGTGCCTCTTACTTAGCATTTGCCATTCAAGGTGATCTTTAACTTTGGACTTCCCTTCTCAAGCTCGCAAGAGATAACTAATGGATGTCTCCTTGGAGTCTAAAAGCTTACCAAGTGTTGGCAATTCTAGAAAATCCTACCTTCAAGTCGCTTCCCAAAAGCTCGCAAGAGGTAAACTAGTGAATCTCCATGGACGGAGATCACTTGCCTTACCAAGTGTTGGCTCAAGTGAATTGAAGGTGTTTTAAGTTAACTAAAAACATAGAAATCATTAAAGGATCACACTTTCTCTTCATTAATGGCTAAAACCACAAAGCTATAAATTCTTGCACTTGGAACCTTTCCCGGCAACCTTAGCTCCAAGGAACTAAAAGTCTAGCCACTCATTCTCTGAGGAAACTTCCTCAGAGCTTGTTTGGCTAGTAAGAAAAAGAATGAGAAAACAAAAATATTTATGAAAAACAGAGCAAGTGCTTTGTAAAATATATTTCTTGCAAAATTGTAAAAAGGATGCGTCTGAGAACAAACTCCCGACTCACCTTACATGATATCTCGTGTAAAGGAAATTACAAACTATATATAAGAGGTTATTCACCCTTTGTTCTTACTTAAAGACTAAGGAATCCTATGATAGGTGGATTACAAGGAGAGTTTGGGGATTTAAACATCAAATATCTAAAGCAAAATATCTCAAAATGTCGGTCGCACATATCGGGAAGCTTTAGGAGAACACCGCGACACTGTGCAAAAAATGACTGCGAAACTCTCCGGGTGAGAGCTATCAGAAGATCCGGATATGTCTGACCGGGGAAGTTGAAACGCTCTGCTCTCCCATCCGGCGTTAGGAGCCGGATGTGAAATATCCGGAGAAGAAAAATGTGGAATGTCGGCCGCGGATGCTCTCCGGGTAAGCGCTATCAGAGGATCCGGATATGTCTGACCGGGGAAGTTGAAACGCCCTGCTCTCCCATCCGGCGTCAGGTGCCAGATGTGAAATATCCGATCAGAGGATCCGGACATGTCTGACCAGACAGAATTCCAGATGCGAGATATCCGGAGAAGGTGGAATGTCGGCCGGACAGAATTCTTCCCCGGGTGGAATGAGCTATGCCGCGCGTCGCAAGGGGGATCGTCTGCGTGTGCAAGGTGTAGGGACCCCTCCCCCTGATGACACGGAGCGCGCATCGCTATCCGAAGCAACTCCATCCGGATTCCCCAAGAGGACATGTGGGTGCTCCCCTATCCGGACTCCCTCAGGAAGAAGCACACGACACTCGTGAACATCATACCCCAGACGATAGCATATCTTATCCGGATATGTTGTCCGGATCACTGACTAAAGTGAGTAAGCCTTGCTACTTCATTCCGAAAGCCTGCCACAGCCCACGTTCCGCCGCCCTCTAATGGTGTGTCCGGACGCCCTGTCCGGACATCTTTGCCATGGATTCCAAAGAACTCTCCTCAATCTCGGATTGCTTTGGTGATCAAAAAGCTATCAAAACACCAAAACTTAACACAATTTGATTAGAATTGATTGCAAAGGTCCTTAATATGTTAATTGGGTTAAAAGGTGATAACTACTACTCAAAAGTATTTAAAAGAGTTGATTACAAGCTATCAAATAACACTTTTTGAGTAGTAATCAGAGAGATAAGCCTGTCTAATTCTGGAAGGTTTCGTGTTAATGGACCAATGCTCGAATACAGGATGGTTAATTCTAAGATATTACAGCGGGTTGATGAGGAAGATCTGCCAAGGCTTGATGAAAATATGAACCATGTGATTCCTAAAGGCAATAATAAATTGGGAACTTGAATGCTAGGCAATGGTCAAAACACAATTTGGTATTCAGGAAAATTGTAGAGAACAAGAACTTTCATTTTTTTTTTTCCTCTCAGAACTTGTAGACTACACAACAAGATTCGCCTTCTTGCATTCAATGTTCAATCTGATGGTGTCTATGATGAGCGGTGGTGTAGTAGTTACTATGTTTAAAAGAACTGGAGAAGTTTATAAATTTTAGCAATGAGGATGAGAAGGCATTCACTAAATCACAAGCTATGGAAAGTAGGCTTTGTAGAGAGGAAAGAAACTGTCCTCAGGAAAGAAATTTTAGGCTCAGTGCAACAACAAATAAACTGCATGCTCGTAGGTACTTGCTCATCCAATTGCTGCTGCAAATACTCCTTCGACCTAGGGAATCCTCTGAACCACCATCTCCATCACCCATCGTCATCCATGGCCTCTCAATTCAAACCCGCCATATTTCATAGCTTATCGACCTCAATTCAATCGATTATGCTCGTTTCATCCTTGACCAAACCCCTTCTCCCACTGATTTCTCTTGGAACTCCTTTATCAAAGCCAACACCCTCCAAGGCTTTCCACATAATTCCTTGGCTCTCTATCTCTGAATGCTTCAGAACAACGCTAAATCGAGTAATGTTACATACCCTATTGTCCTAAAATCTTCTTCCATCCTTAGATCGGTGCTTGAAGGTGAACACATTCATGCCCATGTTCTAAGATTGGGTTTTGGATTTGATTTGTTTGTGTGATTCTTCAATAGAGACGTGTTGTAAGTGTTTTTGTCTTGATTTTTCTTGGAAATTTGGGTTGATATGGAGGTTAGAGATGAGGTTTCTTGGAATTCGATCATTTCAGGGTATGTGCACTGAAGGGAGGTTGAGGAGCGTGGGAGTTGTTTGAAGAAATACCAATGAGAAGGAATGTGGTTTGCCAGACTGCAATGATAGATGTCTATGGGAAAGAAAGGGATTTTGTGGAGATGTTGAGTTTATTTCCCGGATGCTTGTTTCGACTGATGAGGTCCAATTCAATGCGGCAACAATGGTGAGTCTACTGTCTGCCTGTTCAACTCTCTATAATTATGGAGTTGGAAGGTTCCCTTTTGGCTTCTATCGATGTTAACAAGATCCCTTTGAATGCAATCTTGGTTACTACTCTCATAGACATGTATTCTAAGTGTGGGAATGTGGAGAAAGCTTGGAGAATCTTTGATGGTGTTTCTTGTAAGAAGCTGCCTCCTTGGAATGCCATCATTACTGGATATGTGTAACATGGACTTTTTGAGGAAGCAATTGATTTATATCGTCTCAGGAAAGTAGTTTGTGAAACATAATGAGATCACACCGGTGAATGTGTTATGATGGCTTAGGGGCATTGTTACTTGGGAGAGAAGTTCATCTGTACCCGCTAATGTGATTTTTGTCACTGTTGTGGTTGATATGTAAGCAAAACGTGGTAAAATCGATGATACTTGTTTGGTTTTTATCAAGACGAGTGAGAAAGATGTAGCCTCGTGGAATGCCATGATACTGGTACTGGCTTACCATGGTGATGGAAGTGGCTCTTTCTTTAGTGTTTTTTTTTTTTCTCACAGATGGAGAGGACTGGTTTGCAGCCCAATGATGTCACATTCATTGGAGTTTTATCAGCTTGTAACCACTCAAGATTGGTAGAAGAGTGAATGGTTTAGTTTTCTAGTATGGCCGATAAACATGGATTGTCTCCTAAACTTGAGCATTGTGCATGTATGATGGGTCTCCTTGGCCAGGCTTGGCATGTTGAAGAAGCATATGAATTGGTCCAAAACACGAAATTCCACATGATTCAATAATCTGGGGTACTTTACTAAGTTATGGATGCATCCATCGGAATCTTGGACCGACTGATACAATCAGTGAAACAATAACGACATTGCAGGATCCCAATATGGGTTTATGCATTCTGTTGTTGAACATTTATGCTTCTGCAAGAAGGTGGCAGGAGAGTGGTGCCGTACTTCAATTTGTGCCCTTTCAAAGTGCTGTTGATGAGGCTTTCTGGCATAGATTATCATCCTTGAAACTCAACAAACTGGGCATTGATGATTCCCCAATTTCAATCACCGGTTCCTATGCGCCATGCTCATGTTCTCAAGTATCAAATCATTTAACTCTTCTTGCTGAATCATTGCCTCCTGAACCAAGTGAGCAATCATCAACTCCGCCGATAAGTCGTGGGAATAGGAATAAATGCTCTGTTCTAGGCATCCTTTATAACACAAATACATTGGAGAGTTTCCATGCCCTTGACGAACAAATTTTGCTAAAGGCTGAAGTAGAGAAGATTTGGAATGACGTTCATTCTGGAAAAATAGAGGAGGACAGTTCTGTACTCTCATGGTTCCTTCTTGTCTCATTTGCGGATCTAAAAAAAAAGGAGCTTCCATTACTGGTTTGCTTTCCCTGCTTTGGTGCTTGACCCTCCAGCAACCTTGGTTGATTTGAAGCCAGCTTCACAGTGGTTCAACCTAGAAGAGGCAGAGTTAGTGTCAGCAGCCTGTAATGAGTGGCGTAACTCAAGCTCAACAGCTGATGTGCCATTCTTTCTAGTCAATATAGCTTCAAATTCACGTTCTACCATTAGGCATCTCAAAGACTGAGAAGCTTGTCAAGAAGATGACCATAAGTTGTTTGGTTTTTATGACTCATGTCATCTTCCAAAAAATCCCGGTTGGCCTCTTCACAATTTCCTTGTACTTATTTATTCAAGATGGAATATAAAAAAGGTTTAGTTTTTATGTTATCGAGAGAACCGTGGATTCGCGGATCTGGGGTTATCTCTTGTTGGCGAAGCATAGATTTCGGCTCCCAAGAATGGAGGGATGGGCTGCATGTTCCTAATGCGGTGGGATGGGAGCTTAACAGAGGGAAGATTGGTGATGGTAGTAGCCCCAAGGAAAACGATAAATCTGTTGAGGAATTTCTTTTGGCTCCACTTCGTGCACTAGACAAGCTGCCTGTGAATCTCCATGCGCTACAGACTTGCAATGTTGGCAAGTCTGTGAATCATTTATGTAGTCATAAAAATTCTGAAATTAAGAAGAAAGCTAGAAGTTTAGTTGACACATGGAAGAAACGAGTTGAAGCTGAAATGAACATTGATGATGTAAAATCTGGGTCAAATTGCAGTGTTTCACGGCAAACAAAGGCAGTGTCATATGAATTTTCTCATGCAAGGAACAAGAAAATTGGGGGACCGTCTGAAGCTGGCATGAAGAGCTCCATTGTACAACCACCTGCATCTAGAACTTCTTCAGTTAAGCTTAGTGGTGGGGAAACTGTAGGTAAGTTTGTCTCTGCTTCTCCGGGCTCAACTAAATCGTTGACTGGATCAACAGGTATTAACTCAAAGGATCCAAATTCCAAAATGTTAGTTGATGGTGGAAGCTTAGATGTGCCTCTAACCCCAATCAAGGAGGAGAAAAGCAGTAGTTCTAGTCAGTCTCAGAACAATAGCTAGTCTTGCTCAAGTGACCATGCAAAAGTTGTGGGTTCTTCGTGCAGAGAAGATGTGAGGAGCTCCACTGCGGGGTCATTGAGTGCGAATAAGATATCAAGCAGTTCTTCACGGCATCGAAAATCAAGCAATGGTGTCCATGGCTCAGAAAGTCAAAAGGAAACGGGGTTAGGAAAATTTGGTTCCTTAAATAGGAGTTCGACATCTGAAAAGGTGTCACCAGCTGGAGCAATGCATGAAAAAGTGTCCGATGTTCCCCTTTCTGATCATTTAAATAGTTAGCGATTGATTGTCAGGTTGCCAAATACTGGTCATAGTCTTGCTCAAAGTGCCAATGGTGGTTCTTTTGAAGATTCTGCCATTACATTCTCTAGATCTTCGCTTCTACACCTTGAAAAGCATGATCACCATGACAAGAAAGTAAAAGGAAAAGATGATACTTTGCGGGTGAATATGGCATCAAACACAAATGCAGAATTATGCCAGAGTAAAGATGGATTGGCTGGGTCTTATGAAGGTACTGGGTCACTTGCAGCCGTTCTTTGTGATGAATGGCAGAGGGTGAGGGAAGATGGTGAGAGGCCAAAAAAAGTGTAAAAAACTACTGGTTCATCATAAGGGATTACACCGAAGTCAAGAAAATCATATGAGGTTTCTTGCAGCTCCATAAATGCTTTGATTGAAAGTTGTGCCAAGATATCTGAAGCTAGTGCATATGCATCACCTGGGGATGACATTGCGATGAATCTACTTGCTAGTGTGGCTGTTGGAGAAATATCCAAGTCTAACATTGTCTCTCCATTAAGTTCTCCTGGGAGGAATTCCCCTATACCAGAGGACTCTTGCTCTGGGGATGATGCCAAATTGACTCAGTTGGATGAAGACATTGGTCAAACGCAAAATCAACCTAATGATGGGGCGATTGCTGGTGTTGCTGATAAGAGGGGAAATTCCAATGATTCTTCACGGTTGAAGAATGGTTTACGACATTCGTCTGCCCCTGTTGCTACTGACTTTTCTGGAGACAACAGAGCCTGTGGGAGAAAATAGAGGAGTGTGGTGCACAGTTCAATTCTTCGAGTACAGAGTTGCAACAAAATACAGCTGATATCTGATGGAAAAAACTGATGAACACGCACATGATATTTCTATAGCTCTGTCATCTGTCCATGCTACAATAGAGGATCCTATTTTCATTCTCAGGAAAGCTTTGCTAGTTATAGTGAAACTGAATATTCCTAGATATGATACCATCCACGTCACTATAGTTGAGACAAACATCGAATGTGACACTTCCATTCCTTTTATTGGCACTTCTATATTTCATCCATATAGAAAAGATGGGACTCTATGGAAAGAGATGATGATTGCAACAACCCTAAAGGTGATGATGGCGGTTCGAAATGTAAAGATGAGAGCATGTGAAGAACCTGCGGATTGCCCGAATGTTTCCAAGATTGCTCATAGATATATTTTAGATTTTTAAGAATTCCTTCAACACTGTCAAGCCTGCTAAGAAGTAGAAGGAATTGGAACAGCTTCAAACTCATGCGCAGAATGTACACCTGCAATTTAATCAAACTGAGATGACTCCCCAGAACTTGCAGAATTTGCACTCTCAATTACAATAGGAATAGAAAGTTGTGAACACACGATTTCATTCATAAGCTGATATATAAATATTACAATTTTAGGCACATTGCTGTTGAGTCAATACCAAACCCAACTAACACATCTAGCTTTTTCAAAAACAAATTGCACAAAATACGGATCTTTACACCTTTACAACTAATCCTACTGTTAACAAAAGATTTGTATCTATAAAATTCTCAAATTCTAACAAAAGTTCTACATTAGGATCTAAAATTGAACCTTGAAGATTGAAACAGCTGGTGGTGTGTGAGCTTGATTTAGAGAATGAAGTAGAGTGGTCCACCAGACACCTTTTGATAACCAGCAGATTGCAAAGCCCCAAACAGGAGTCGATTCTTAAAATCACATTAATTGAGATTGATGTTCTTCTTAAGTCGATACAAGCTAGAGTATCATCTTCGGTTTTATAAGGTGGAAAGGAAAGTAGAAAGATGGAAGTATCGAGAAAACATAGGAAATAAAGCAAGTGATAGGTAATACAAGTTGAGATTGTACTCGTTAGTCATGGGCTCTAGAGCGTCAAATACTTCAGAATTTCAGATTGAAGATTTCAAAATGAAGTCTTTGCTAGAACTTGAAATGGTTGAAGTCATCACATTGTTGCCATTATTGGCATCAACAAGTGATGAGTTAGAGATGAAACAACCATCTGTAGACTGGAAAACTGCATCAGGTTTCAGTTCTGCCCATGCAAATGGTTAAAGGAAGCAAGCCAAGTAACAACCACTAGTAGTAAGATCTCTGAACATAAGTCTTTTGAGCTGCAACTTGAGACATCTTGCAGAGCTAGTGATGTCAAGAAAGTAATCTATTGCTATCATCAAGTTGGTTTAAATGGCGAAACCAACAACACTAAACGGAGTTGAGAGCCCTCTTCGAGTGTAACGGTTTCCCGGATTAGAAACTGACACCCTTGCCATAGCTACATCATCGAATAATGGAAGTGGGCCATCAGTGAACTCCCTCATACAGGCTACAGATATTTGGTTAGGATAATTGTAGAGGTAAAAGATAAAGCTCATGATAAGTAGGAAAACAAAGAACATGAGCTAAAGAATAATCCAGAAGAAAATTGTGAAAAAGTTGATGAATCAAATGAACTTATGAGCGAAGACTTGAAACTCGAGAATGAGAGGTAACAAGTGAGTATAGGCTTTGAAATGAATATGACTAGTTCTTCTTCAGGCATGCCAACAATGTACAGAGGCCTCTTCACACAACCACCAACAATGTAGCCACAACCAAACCCCCAATCACACTTCTGTGTCTTTCTCTAACTTGGCCACCTTGGTGCACATCATCCTCCCCTAAATGTTTCTTTCTTTTCTTCTTGTGATATTATACATTTTAAATTTGGATTTCAAAATCTTTTTCGTCAAAATGGTTCTAGTTTTCTTCAAATTTCATCTTTCGGAGATTTTTTTTAGAAAATAAAATTCAGTTTTTAATAACACTTGCTGCCATATTCCTTTGGCAAACACCTTTCTCAATTTATTTAATAATTTTCTTGATTTTTCAACAAGCATGAACAAACTTCATGGTTCCAAATAATGGAATTCATTGAACCAGTTCATGAAAAAGTAATTAGGGCTTTGGTGGGGGCCCAACATCCATGATATTTTCTTCAATATTGCTTGTTTGATATTTGATTGATTGTGCTTTCTCTTTGTGAATGCATGAGATTATTTTACGCTTGTTATTGAGCTAATCTTGTTCCCCATTTTAGTGCTTAGCTTGTTGCCTAGGGACGCTCTCCATCTCCCTATTTTCAAAATTCCATGAATATCCATGTCTTTGTGTACTATGCCCTTGCTTGATGTCATGCTTGATTGCCTTAATATACGTTTGATCATTCGGTTATCTTTGATGAAAATACATGTGTGTTTTATTTTCCAAACTAACCATTGATGTCTTGTGATAGCACTTAAGAAGCAGTCCAGATACACACCCTAAATCTTCTTTATGATTTGTGATTGGTTTTCTTGTTTGGCATGCTATTTTTTTTTAAATCACCTAGACTACCTAAGTATCTATAATCAACCAATTAATTGTCCCATTTCCCTCAACTTAGTCAGTAGAGACCTTTGTAGGGCTTAGAGGGGTGCTACCTTTTAGAGTTACCTTCCCAATAGGTAACTTGATCCCTGAACCTAGACTCGGGTTTTTCAAAGACACGCTTTTCCAAAAACTATGGAGTCATTTCTTTAGGGTTTTCTTTCTTGTTTTATTTTCCCTTTTAAAATAAAATAAGTGGCGACTCCATTTTTTTCCAAAACTAATTTTTCACTATATAAAAGCGAGTCTTGCCATTGAGTGGGGACGCATGTGAAAAATGCAAGTCCACATACACTAATACAAGTTCAAGATAAACAAACATAACAATTATGCTACAACCCTTTAAGCTACTCCAAAATCACCTAGGGCATTTTGATGCACTCCCTACTCTATTTGATGGTCCCCAGGAGTAATATTTGCATCTAAAAAGTTTCAGTAAAGAAAGGGTGAGTTTTGTACATTGCTTAGTAGGGTGTCTTACACCCAAAGAGGTTAATTGGTTCTACTAAGGTTCAAAGATATACAAAATAAAACATTCGACCATAAAATAAACAACTCAAACATATTATTTGATCTAATTATATCACTTCAACAATTCCCAACGATTAAATAGAATGTATGTGAGGATGTGACACATAGTCATATGATACACTGTTATTTTCAGGCTTTCACCGAAGGATACATGTAATACCTAGTACTAATGAATTAAATAGGCAATAATGATTATCTTAGTACTTAACTTTAAATGTGCTTAATTAGATGTTAAAACTAGTTTAGTGCAATCTTATTTAATTATGAATTAAACCTTGATTAAGGTTAAGTGGGATTAGTTAATGACTTAAGCATACTTATTAGGTTCTTAGGGGTTGATTATGAAAACCTAAAGGACTAATAGGCAACTATAGGTTTAATATTGGATAACTTGAAGGACTAAACAACAAGGACCACTTGCTTGGCTTCTTAGGGACTCTTTATAAGGGTTTGCAACCTCGTTTTGGAGCCTTGTGTCTACAGCAGCTTGGGTTAGAGAGAGAATCTAGAGAGAGAAAGTGAAGATTTGAGGTAAGGAAGTTGATTAATTTAGTAATTTTGGTGTATTTGGGTTCCCAATGATATCTTGAAACAAATTAATGGTAAAGTTTGTGTAAAAGTTGAGTGTAATTAGTTATAAACATGTTTTAGTTATAAATAAGAATTAATTAAGGTTTAAAGTGTTTTAACTTAAGTATTTTATTGATCGAAAGATCAGCATACATCTTTGTTTAGTTTGGTTTGATTGAAAAGTAGAAGCATGTGATTAATTAGATTATTTGGACACTTGGGACTTGTTAATGGGTTAGGCTTTAGGAAAAATTAAAACAACTAGTGTCTGGTAATTAATTGGGGAATATTAATATGCACTGTAAAGATTGTTTAATTCAATTCAAATTTGATTTGAAAACCCGTGGGCATGTAGATTAGAAAATATGAGAATTAAAAATTAACAATAGTAAGTTGTTAAAAATTAGTGAGAAAGGAAAATGTCATAAGTTTTAATTGTGTAAATTTTCATGGTTAGAAAACCTAAATTATGTTGTTTCATTTCAGTTCCTTGTAATAGGTAAAGATTGCCTACATAGAAGAATCACAAAGGGGAAGTCAGTGTAAGGTAGGGAATTTTATGTTGTTCCATGGTGTATCTTGGTTTCTTTCCTTGAAACATTTATTGAAGTTTCATGTCATTTCTATGATTTCATGAAATATTTTAATGTGTCATTGCATCTCGGTTTATTGTATTGAAATGTTACAATGATATTGAAACGTATATTGGTATGAAGATTCATGGTTCAATGTTGTGGAAATGGTTTATGATGTGGTTGCATTGCAAGAAGGATATGGAATAATGACAGATGATATCCAGAGAATTGATTGATATGTGAGAAGTGTTTATGTGAAGCTATAAGCACTATCCTTTGATATATTGTTTATGTGGGACCATGGGTCATTGGATGAAAGTCTTTAATGCCCTCGAGGAAGACACTCTGATGTGGGTGTATGGGGTTGGTCCTGCCCTTGGGTTTTAGTCCCTAAAGACACGGGGTTGGTCTTGCCCTTGGGTATGAGTCCCAGAAGACGGGATATGACTTACCCTTGGGTGATGTCCCAAAATAGTCATTATTATATTGACCGAGTATCTTGTGGAGCATTGATATTTGATGTATACATTGGTGGGGGTTACCGGTTTATCAATTGTGAAAGGATGGATGAGGAAAAGCAGAGATGAAACCATCAAACTCTTGCATACCTGTTTGACATTATTGCATATTTGTTAATGGTTATAAAATTTTATCATGCATGCTATTATATTTTTAATTCAAGGTTTTTAAGGGTATGCTTAGGATGGTTATAAACTTTCCTACTGAGTTATGAACTCACCCTATCATTTCCACTTCTAGATGCAGGTCATAAGACCTATGTTGGAAATAATGCTTGAGCATTGCTTTTCTGTTGATTGGATGTTGTTTGCTTGCATTGAAAGTGTTTTGAGGCTTTGCCTTTGTATCATACAAAGACTAAATCTTTTTGAAGGAATGATGTAATGTATATTTGTCATGTACACTTGTAGTATGGTCTACCTATAGTGAACCATGGG
Source organism: Vitis x doaniana (assembly GCA_030345155.1). Lineage (NCBI taxonomy): Eukaryota > Viridiplantae > Streptophyta > Magnoliopsida > Vitales > Vitaceae > Vitis > Vitis x doaniana. Next base: position 8,835,653 of record CP128334.1, on the reverse strand, counting down.
GTTTTGGTATATGTAAAGTAATATAGTACAAGTTTTTTTTTTTTTTTTTTTTTTTTTTGTGAAACAGATCATATTTTGTTAATTAATAGTTACAAAGTTTAATACAAGATGTAAACATCTTTATAACATGTTTCCATATTTTCTTTTTACACAAAATCAAGTAGGAACTCAACATTTAAATTTTTGTATCCCCAAATTTTTGAAAGCACTTATGTTGTATTTGAGTATCAATTATTAAGTCTGAAACCTGGGGGTGTGACAATACACCTTCGTACTAAAATACACTCCTTATTCGAAGTCTTCTCAGGGTAAACTTTTGGTTCTTTCACCTTAAGGATCTCACTCCCATCTTAATTCACCTCTTACAGGCCTTTACTTTTCATCATCATTTTTTTTTCTTTTTCAATTTCATGCAACTTTTCAACAATTTTTATTTTTCCTCCACACAACTATGATGAATATGAAATGCAATAATTTCACATATCATTATTCACAATTTTTATTAAATCCAACATAATAATTTCTCCACCATTACATTACCCCAAATATCAAAGAAAATTCCCAATACTACAAATATCAACAAAACACAATTTATACCCTAATTTTATTTATACCCAACAATCTTAACAATTTTTTTAATACCCAATACAATTATTTTTTCACATTTAAATCACCAAAAACATTCAAAAAAAATCCCAATAATAAAAATATCAACAAAACACAATTTTTATCCTAATTTCATTTACTCCCAACAAAATAATTTTAATCACCCAATACACAATTTTCCACAATTAAATAATCCCAAGATCACAAAAATTCCAAAGAAACTTCCGTAAATCACCAATTTTTTTTTTCATATCAATAATCACATTCAAAAGCCACAAATACTACTTATTTATCTTCCAACAACAAAATCTTTAAATTTTTCAAAGAAAAAGACATTAAATAGAAGTTTTAGGTTCAACCACCCTACCTTAAATAAAAAATATCTAACCGTTGAAATCAAAATCTGACTCATTAATATTCCTCATGTTGAATAAAGTGTTATTCTAAAATCTGACACAAAATGGAGGTCGTTTGGGGGGTCAAACAACCGCCCAAAAGTGAGCGACACTTTCCCTTCCGCGAATGCCCCTGTTCTTACTTCTTTCTTTTCTTTTTTTTTTTTTCTTTTTAACTTTACCCCCCTCTCGGCCTCATGATTATATATATATAGATATATATATATGTTATACAAATTTGAAATACCACGCTGTGTACCCTCATTTTGGTCCACGTTTTGGGTTTTTTTTTTTACCACATTTTTTTTACCACTTGGGGGGAGCTTTTGGCATCACATATTGAGAGAGTGGGCTAGAGAGTGTCCTTTTCAGAGAAGCAACTAGAGAGTGACACGTGGAGAGAGAATATTCTGGCTGCTAGAAAGGGGAGCGTATTTTGTTGCTTGGGGAAGAGATATTTTTCTGGGAGTTTTGGTTACAGAGAGGAGAGGATAACTTGAGGAGCAACCTGGGATGTGAGGGAGCGTGTTTTAGGGTTTCTGAAGAGGCTGGTTGTTGCTTGAGAAGCAAGGAGGCTATGAGTGAGTAACTAGTTGAAGCAGGAAGGGAAGATGGAACCATAAAAAGGAAAGAAACATTTTGAAGGAGCTGGAAGGAAGGAACCAGTTGAGAAAAGAAGGGAAAGAAGAGTTTCAAGCTAAGCAGAGGAAGAGATCATCAATTCAGTCTAGGTTCAACTTGGTGCTTGAAGGTGTATATTTGGTGTTATGCATATTTATGAAATTCAAAACCGTTTTTTCATGCATTTTTGTTGGTTCTTTTCTGGCTCCATTTATGAACAACTTGAACGTTCTTTTATTTTATGAATGCCTTGAATATGAACCTTCCTTTCCTAAACTTAATGTATCAAAATCATGTTCTCACTCCCCTTTGATCCCACCTATGTTTACCTCCTTGATCTTCATAGAATGGAGTTAGATTTAACAGTTTTTTTCTTCATTTTATACATACTCTGTTTTTCTTCACCCTCTTTTCTGTTTTTTGGTATTTTTGGAGCTTGGGGCATCATGTTTAGGCTGGTTGTTTTGATCGGAATGCTTCGAGAGAACTCAGGTGAAGAAGACAATGTTTGAATGAGGTCAGATTTATGAAAAAGCAATATTAAATGGCCATCTAGATGAGATACTCACATGAAGACGAAAGGTACCTGTGATAGTGTTTCTCAACCTTAAACTCATTCTCCTTGCCCACTGTCATCATGCCCACTGCCCACATCCAATACCCATCCCACGACATCCTTTCATCTTTTCATACCCATAATACCCATTTCTCCTACTACTTTCAATCACCCACCCCACCATTCATTCCCCATTCATTTCTTTTCTATCATCCCATGAGCTTTCCCTGGAAATTCATTCTCTATCAAACCCACTTTCCATTATCTCCCACTGCCCATTCCACCAATAATATCCACACCATTCTTACCTGAATATATTCAACATCATGCCCATTTAATCATCCTACATACCTCATTTACCCGTCACTACCCTCCTCTCATCTCTCTATCCCTCATACTCAACCATGTCCAACACCACTCACATCTTTTCTCCTCCACTTCCCCATTACTCCATCATTCGTCAGACTCCACCATGAAACCTACTACCACAAAGAATTGGACACCTTTGACTATGGAGTCCTTGGTTGTATATAAGCAAAAATGGAACTGATAAGCAAAGAGGTTACAATCTAGTTGGAAATTATGAGGGGAATTCCAAATTCAAGGCTCAACAAAAGCTCTTCATTCCGGTACGGTTTGTTTTCAGCAAGTTATGGATTGCGTCCTAAATTGAGAAAATGCATCGCCCGTTATGGGTATCGTGATGTCCACCAGGATGTTGACACTTTTGTATCTGAACTTGCTGGTGGGCTGGTTGATTTTGTCCGCTATGATTGGGTTCGGACACATGGCACAGACCCATATATTGAAGATGTTGGATCACGGTATGGGGAATCCTCAAGTGAAATATGGAATTGGCTGTGTCACATGCACTATATCCCGCATGTATCAACTCACATAAGGTGGGGCCATTGAAAGGACTGGATTGAACACAATGAAAGGGTTTGGTGAGGTTTTTGGACACAGGTTCTCTACCAAGCTCAGTAGTATCGAAATTATGTACAAGCACTTTGGAATGGAGACAGTAGCTAAGGAACTTCATCTTGATCAAGGAAATCCAAACATGCATTGGTTATTTTTGGCTGTCTATAAAAGCTTCATGGAGGCAGTTGATGCGGTTGACAACGGGATCAATTAGTATGATACAGATCAACCTCCGAGATATGTGAGTAACGCACACTTGTCTTCAAGAGTTGAAAAATCGAATTTAGACTGAATCTGTCATGTCAAACTACTGGCTGGGAGCTTGCCCTTGTTACAGCTCCAAGCTCTAGTGGAGCTGCAATTTTTGAGAGTAAATTGGTTGGTGTGATGGACAAATTGACACTGGACAACCTATATGAAGATGCAATTGTGGGAAAAGCAAATCAGAACAGGACTTACCATATGGGGCAACTTGTCTCTAATCCTTTTGAGTTGGCAAATAGTACCCAAGATCCGTTCTATGCTTCCAGCAACATAGCACCCTCAACAACTGTGGAAATGGCAGGGTGTGGGAAATGATGATGCAGATGAGAAATGTTGTTCTCTTGAAAAAGATCAAAATATGGAGGATTTCAGAGGAGAGAGAGTGAAACTCCATCAACAGTGAAAAAGAAGAATTGGATTATAGGCGCATGAGGGTCCTTGGTCTTACCTTGTTGTTCTCATTGCTGTAGTTCTTGATGAAGTGTTGAGAACCACCACACTAAAGAACCCCGAGACCCATTCTCTCTCTAGCATGGCATGCATGGCCACCTTTGGTGGGCCACTCTTAAAACCCATGTGCCTCAACCCTTTATTTTCACGCATGCCTTCAAAAAACTAACTTTCAAAAAAAAAAAAAAAAAATTGCTTTCAAATGATTTTAATTCTTTAATTTTTATTTCTTGATTTTAAATAAATCAATTCCTACCATTTTCCACTAGGCATGCATTATTCTTATTCTTATTTTTATTGTATTCTTTTTTATTTATTTATTTTTATTTTTATTTTATTATTATTATTATTTTCCCTTGATTTTAAGCATTTTCCATCTTTTCAATAAAAAATTCGTTGCAATTTTCTTTTCGGCAAGCCTCATTTCACATTTTCTTTGTTTTTTTAAATGTTTTGAAATGAGCATGAATTTAATTTTGTAATTCCCAATGATGGAATTTATAGAATCGATTCATGCAAAAATAGATCGGGTTTTGGTGGGGCCCAACATCAGGGATTTCTCATTGATTGATTGATTAACATGCTTGATTGATTTACTTTGTGATACATGTGATTATTTTATGCTAGTGTACTAACCTTTGTCTTCCATGAAATAGACAACTCATTACTTAGGTACATTCCTCGACTCTCTTGTTCATTCGATTATTTTTTGATCGATGTTCTTCGAGTATCCATGTTTAATCAATCAATTGGCACACATGCTTCATTTTATTAGTAGAGACCCATTTTAGGGGCTTAGAGGGGTGTTATGGTTTTACCGTACCTTCCCGATAAGTAACCTGACCCTCGAGCCCAGACTCGATTTTTCACAAACCACCTTTTCCAAATAAGGAGTCACACTTAGGGTTTCTTTCTTATTTTTTTATCCTTTAAAAAATAAAACAAAAATAAGTGGCGACTCCAAGACATTTTCTAAAAAATAAATCATTTTTAAATAAAAAAGCAAGTTTCGCCATCGAGTGGGAACGCATTGTGCAAAATGCGGGGTCCACAAAATGGCGACTCCACTAGGGATGACTAGAGGGTCAAGCTTGAACTTAAGATGGGACAAATGTGGCATTTGATTGGTCGATCAGTGGGTACCTACCTCTCTTTGCGCTTTTGTTTGCTTGATTGTTGATTACACATTGAGAGCTCTTGATATCATTGTTCTTGATGCATGCTTGGTTATTGTACTTTGTTTGGGACATTAACATGCTGATTATGTTGATCGATTATCTTACTTATCTTAGCATAGTGACTCTGATCTTGTCATGATTTTTTTTGCTCACCTCACATGTATAGACTCATCATTGTATGTCTTTTGACTTGATGTGTTGATTCTATAGCTTGTATATTACTTTGATCATCTTTGAACATGTTGTCTTTGTCATTATTCATCTTGATTGTCATAGCTTGTGTGTAGATTTGGATGACATATACCTATTTTGCATGATTGCCTATTGCATGACCATTCTTCTTCTGTGTGATTGCATGCTGCTTGTCTGTGTGGGTTGCACATCTATCTCCTCACCTCCAACCATTTGGTTTCAGTCATTTCCTTCATTTTGGCTCTTACTTTTGCAAGTGTGAGGCCTTATGTGTGTTTTTTTCTTTGATCGAGCTAGAGGTTAGGAGTAGGGTATAGCGAAGGGTTATATCGATGTTTAGGAGCATTTTGGAAGTGGTCGACATATTGATGCTGATTGGAGTCCGAACTTTGAAGACTTGTATAGCCCAGAGCTAGGTTTCAAGAAATTTGTGTGGCTAGTGTGTTTTCTTTTAGTTTCATAGGATTTTTGGATACACCCACACCGCTCACTGTGCACCTTAGATCGTCGATGAGTGTTCAGAGTTGTGAGATGCGCCAGCCATTAGGAGAGCCTTTACCATAGGAGCCCCTTGGGATGCGAGGTAGTGCATGTGTGGAGGTGATGACCACCTTGCATGGAAGCGCTTCGTCTCTTCGGAGGCATGCAAAGGGTTACGTATCACCGGAGGGTATGATCGCTTCTGCTAGGGACCCTTGAAAGCTTATCCTTATCTTTTTAGAGCCATCTTGACCTTATAAGATGAACTTAGATCCTTTGTTTAGGACTCCTTCCTCATATGTGTGTGCATCTGAGAGCCTTCAGAGCCACTTGAGTCATTATTTGGATCCAGTGTTTTCTCTTTTGGTTCCTAGTTGAGAGTGCTTAGAGATCAGTATGAGTTTGAGTATTGGTTAGATCACCCTTTATCATGCCGCCTTAGATTATTCTGTTCACTTGTTAAGTTTGGCATGTTTTCTCTCTAGGCTTTCGTCTTCCTTTCTTGGATTGGTACATCCTTTCACTTTGCCGTCACTTACTTGATGCTTTGGGATATGTTCATTGATCATCTTTGTACATTGTACACTTATCATGGGCCCGATACCTCATTCTTTGTTCGATCATTAATTGAATTTTCAACTCGATGCCCATATTTTCATTATGGAAAGGTGAAAGGCACATTTTCACATTCACACATTTTTCAAGAGAGTCGCCTTGATCACCTTATCATTTTTTCTTTTTATGGAGCTCGAGTTGAAGGTTGAGTCAAGGATATTTGGTTATAGATGGAGTATCGATCTCGTGATAGTGTGTTTCTCATACCTCTTTCATCTTGGATTATTGATAGGAATTCTTTAGTCACATTTGTAGCCATCTCGTAGTGGACACCTTTATGACTCTAGAGTTCTCATCATACATCTAGATTTCGGATTGCCACCTCAAGACCATGTGCTTGCATGTTGTACCATTGTCTTTTAGGGTTCTATCTTGTGTCCTTCATCCATATTGTTTACATTGTAAGGAGTCAGTTGAGTTTGGAGTCACATTCTTGGAGGAGAATTGGAGGTCGATTGATCAGAGCAGAGTCACATCAGAGCTCAGATAGTTCAGTTGAGATATCATATGAGCTAGCTGCTACACTTGCTTCTATTCAAGAGTTCATGGCAGGAGTTAGTAGACGCTTGGATCAGATAGAGAGTTCTCGTCAGGATCCTCATCCAGTTAGCATGGTCACTGATGAGACAGTTCCTCATGCATCTTAGACAACACAAGCTCTTCCACCTGGGGCTTCACTTGGTATTCCATTCTATCTGGTAGATCATTATGAGACCATTCCACCACCTGCTGTCATAGTGCCACCTCCTATTGTTCCTACTACTGATGATACTAGATTGGCCGAGCAAGAGGCTAGGGTCGAGAGGCTTGAGTCCAGGATGAGACAGATCAGATTGCAGGATGGAGGTTTGACTTGGGATGATAGGGATGGCATACCGGTGGCTAGCTTTCTTGCCAAGTTTCCCATGCCAGACATTGAGCGTTATAGTGGGATTGGTTGTCCCAAGATCCACTTGAGACTATACAGCACAATTATGAGAGCACACAGGATAGATGATGCACAGTTGGTGGCCTTCTTCCCCATGTCACTTAGTGGGGCAACTCAGAGATGGTTTGCCTTAGTTGAGCCTTCGAGACTTCACACCTAGGAGGATGTAGCTCATGAGTTCTTGACTCAGTTCGCTTTCAATGCCGATATTGATGTATCTAGACGAGAGTTGGAGGCCATCAGACAGAGGCCAGATGAGTTTATTTCATCATTTGTCAGTCGTTGGAGGTTAAAGGTGGCTGGTATGATAGACCGGCCTAAGGAGTAGGATCAGATTGATATGGTTCTTCGGAACCTATTACTGAGGTTTGCTAGACGCTTTGTGAGCATTCCATTTTAGGATTTTAAGAGTCTAGTTCATGCAGTTTTCAGTGTTGAGGAGGCTTTCGCTCGAGGATTATGGACAGATACTGCTCCTTCCCTTGACAGTAAGGAGAAGAGGCTAGTTGGATCATTTAGTAGATCTGGAGAGGTTGGCACTATTAGCTATCAGCATCAGAGGCCCGCGCATCATTCATCTTACAGGCCTCCTACAGTCAGACCTCATTTCTCTCATCCACAGTATCAGTATCAGCCAATTTATGTTCAACAACCTTACATTGCTCAAACTAGCATGCAGCCACGACCATCACATCCGAGAGCCACTACTCCCTCGCTGCTTATACCATATGCACAGAGGCCCGCGAGACAGTTCACTCAATTGGGCATGACTTTGACTAGAGCTTTTGAGAAACTTAGAGATGCTGGTTTGATTGTTTCTTTGGCGCCACACCCTTTTCCACATCTTATTCCTCCTCATTTCTACTCACATGAGCATTGCTTATATCATCAGATTCAGGGGCATGATATTGAGCGTTGTGCAGCACTTCATCATGCGATATAGGACTTGATTGATTCAAGGTTGGTCAACTTGTCTGGGCCAAGTGTGACCACCAATCCCCTGCCTACACATTCTACACATGTAGTTCCTTCTTCTCCTAGTCTTTAGTAGATTGATTTGGATGTTGATGGTACTGATAGTCATATGGTACTTTGGGATATTCCGAGTTGAGGACTTGAATCAGTTGACATGGGTACATCACTTTGCAGCAGTTCAACTCATAACACTTTTCATTTTGATTATGGTCGTCATCAGAGTCGTTTCCATTTTGTTGAGTCCAGTTTTTAGTTCATCAGAGTTGTTTTTATTTTGTTGAGTCCGATTTCAGTTTAGGGTCATTATTTATAGTTCATGTTGAGAGTTTAGTTGTTTGTAGTCCTTTATCGTTTCACACATGATGTATTCATTGGTTCATTTAGTGATATGATCTTTTATCTGAGTATGTGTCATTTTTCTCATGGGTATGCTTTATATATATTGTGTTGATGTGTGTTATGCTTTCGATATGAGACATCTTTTCACTTATACATCATGATCACTTTGGCTTGACCTATTATGGAGGATATTGACCCTATTGACCTAGGATTAAGAGATTGACCTAGGGAGTTCAAGACTATGACCCATTTCACTTTTTGATTAGAGCAGTACCATATCCATATCCATATCCTGGCTTTGTGGACTTGATGACTACCCAGTTTTGAGCCTGACATGACACCACCCCTTGATACCGCTATACGACCTTACCATCTTTGTTCGCCTTATCACACTACAGTACCATTGCCTATTCTTTCCATCCTTTCCTTGATTTGAACAGGTAGAGTCCGAGATGGTTAGACTTGAGGTGGGCTTTGCATGATGATAGATGGATCACGATGAGAGAGTGGTTTGATTGCTTGATGATGTTGTTGAGACAGATGGATCGTCATGGAGCATCCAGATTTGAGTCATTGCACATGACTTCATATGTTTTGGTATGATTAGAGAGACTGATTTTATGAGACGATGGTGAGTGGCATGTGATGATAGAGTGAGGTGATTGTCAGAGGACATTGATGATTACCATGGAGCATCAGTGGGAGCTTTCACATGATTTCAGAGAGGTTGATATGACTATGTTAGATGGATGTCAGTCTTTAGTATTGGCCATGTGAGATCTTGAAAGCACGACTTTCGAGGTTATGGTCAAAGGATGGGTGGCCATCATTTCATGAGCCTATTTACTTTATCACCCTTACATATAGAGTTATCCGTTGCTATCCCATTAAGCCTCACACGAGCACCATAACCTTTTCTTTCATCACCTCATTTACCTATTACACCGGGTTAGGGACCCTATAGTGCTTGCATGCTTTGATTAGATATGTCATGAGTTCTAGACCTGACAAACATATTCAAGCCTCATCCTTCACTCTTCATTGAGATATTTTTCACTTTGACATCATCTCATCACTTTTTTCGGTATCACATATCACCACTTGTGATATTGGTTCTCTCTCTTTTCTCTCATCATTGCTTACTCGACATTATCCTTGTTTCACCTTGAGTGGTGGTTTTTCACACATCACTGCATGAAGGATTGTCACATTCTTTCCCTCCGTTCACCCCATGGGTAGTGGTTTAGAGATCTTAGTTTGAGAGGTTGTCTTATTAGTGAGGATTCATGTTACATTCGTATGTGGAGAGGGTTTGATCATTTGGGTATATAGTTTCATGGGAGGTCATTCATTATTGATCAGAGTATGTGGAAAAAAAAAATAAAAAAATTAAGAGATAAAAGATAACGCATTCTTCATTGTATCATTCTCCATTGGGCATGTGTATAGACGTGCCAGTTTGCTTCATTGAGTTTATGTGTTAGAGAGAGTTTATATGGGAGCTTATTCCTGAGATTCTATCTTGGTATATAATTTGGGTGAGAGTATGAGTCGCCCATTTGGTTTTTGTGAGAGAGGCAAGCGACCTTTCTTTAGTATATCTGGATCCTTGCTCTATCTATCATTCCATCTGTTTCGGATGTGACTATTTTCCATGCTTTGATGCAGGTTGATCATCACTCACTTTTCTATCTCTCTGCTTTCTCCTATCTTTATTTTATTCTTCCATTTCACTCTACCTCATCTGGTTTCTTTCTTTTCTCATCCTGCTTGATGTTTGACTTGGGTTTAGTATCCACACTTTATTCTTGCTTATTTGATATGTTCATTCATTTATTATCATTTTATCGTGTGGGATCCTTAGGTCTGCGACTCATGATGTTTTCCACGCATTGCATCTCATGCATGAGGGGTGTGGGGATTATATCATTGGGATTATTGAGCCTAGTTTCCTTTCATTTCTTTTGCCTTATTACCTTAGCCTATGTTACGTCCTGAGTCTTAGGACCACCTTGAGGCCATGACTTCACACATTGTGCTTGACGGCTCACACATGGGCAATACTCGAGATTGGTTGGAGATTATTTCTTAAAGCATAATGGATGAGGAGCTATGATATGATTTGCACTGGGGCATACCCCCCTTATCAGTGATGGATTTTTGGAGGTGATGTGATCTACACTAGGGCATACTCCTCTCATCGATGACAGTTTCTTATTGGGATGACGTCTTGCACTGAGGCATAGTCAGTTCGCTTCTTCACTTGGATTATGATGGATTAGGAGTTGAGGGATGACCCTATATTAGGGTATAGCCATTTCAGAGAGCACTTTTATTAGAGATACGGTCACTCTACTCGATATTCTGCATTGGGACACGATCCACTCATTGATGGTTGATTTTTGAGATGATGGTTTATTTTGAGACACAGTTGCTTTAGAGATTGTGCATGGTAGACATAACCCTCTCATTGGCGATGGACTTTGATTTATCTTGGAGCATAGTCACTTCAGATGGTTTATATTGGGGCATAGCCACTTCATTCACATTCATAGAGGACGGGGATTCTGATTCATATGGGTTATGTTGAGATGTTTCCATTTTGGCACCAGGAATAGAGATTGATTGATTTGTTGACGTACACTATGCATGGTCCTCCTCAGTAGTTGTTGACTTGGATACACTACTTTACACTAGGGCATAACCGGGATGGAGAGTATTTTTCATTGGAGCATAGCCACCCTATTGGATTCTTTACACTGGGGCATATCCATCTTTTGGAGAGAGATTAGATTGATTCTTTATGTTGGAGCATCTGACGAGTGATATGGAGATCATTGGATTATTTCATGTTGTCCTCATTGCATACTTGAGCATAGCCACCTTGTTGGACGTTTTGACATCGAGACTTTACTTTCTATTTATGATTGCTGATTTTGATAGATTATGGGGCTATTGATACCTTGGGTTTAGTCTTCTCGGCATACTTGGATGATCTCGGATACCTACCTACCTTTCATTTCGTACTCATACATTTCACCATTGATACTTTCATGCCTTCTATCATACCAGAGCCTGATCATCATATTTTTTTATCCCACACATCTCACCATGACACATGACCTCACACTCCTCTCTTAATTAGGAGAGATGTAGATCAATCCTCAATCACTTTGGTTGTGCTTTCATACATCTTTTGGACTTTAGGTTCAACATCTTCCATGATGGTAGGACCTAATAGATTGTTGATTTATTAGTGATGATGTTTTCACTTTGACAGTTGGCATGCTGAGTGTTGATTTGCTTGCTATTTTCATTTTGAGCACTAGTCACCATTGTTTTATTTATCAGTTAGTTTTGTTTTGTCAGCATGGTATCATGATACATGTTCCTATTTGGCATTACCTATTTGAGGTTGGACATTTTCATTACATGATGGATGAGCATATTTCAGAGTATAGTAGTTTTGAGGCATTTTGTATCTCTATTTGTTCACCGTTACATACTGGGGCATACCCCCTTATCTGAGAGCACCAGACCTTTCAGTAGACTCTCATTCACCTTTTGATCTAGTTGTTGACCCTTGTGAGTTGCATAATGGGGCATACCCTCTGTCCCTAGGATCATCAGACCTTTCACAGGCTTCATTATATTTTGACATAAATGTCGATCTTCATGAGTTGTCATATTGGGGCATATCCCCTCTTGTTGGCTTTGCTTGCATCGTTATCTTAGTTATCTTTTGGCTTCGAGCCACTTGATTAGATCACCATCATATCAGTTCAGTTTGAGTCAGAGCCACACCTATATCGATCGACCATCTTCCTATCAGTTTGTGTTCAATTTGAGTCGGGACTGCACCTATATCGATCAGTCATCATCTTGTCAATTTGAGTTTGTGTTTTGGGGGCCACACCCATATAGATCGGCCATATTCTTATCAGTTAGTGTTTAGTTAAGTTGGGACCACACCTATATCGATCGGTCATTGTCATGTCGGTTTGTGTTTCTGAGTCGGGACCGCACCTATATCGATCAGTCATCACCTTGTCAGTTTGAGTTTGCATTTTAGGGGCTGCACCCATATCGATTGGCCATATTCCTATCAGTTTGTGTTCAGTTGAGTCGGTAAAGCACCTATATCGATCGGTTATTGTCTTGTTAGTTTGTGTTTTTGAGTCGGGATCGCACCTATATCGATCGGTCATCATCTTGTTAGTTTGAGTTTGTGTTTTGGGGGCCGCACCCATATCGATCGGCCATATTCCTATCAATTTGTGTTCAGTTTGAGTCGGGGCCGCACCTATATCGATCGACCATCTTCCTGTCAGTTTGAGTTTGAGTTTCTTGAGTTGGGGACCGCACCTATATCGATCGACCATCTTCCTGTTAGTTTAAGTTTGAGTTTGAGTTTTCGAGTTGAGGATCGCACCTATATTGATTGGTCATTTTTATGTCAGTTTGAGTTTTCGGGGCCGCACCTATATCGATCGACCATCTTCCTATCAGTTTGAGTTTGAGTTTTCAAGTTGAGGACCACACCTATATCAATCGGTCATTTTCGTGTCAGTTTGAGTTTTCGAGGCCGCACTTATATTGATCAACCATCTTCTTGTTAGTTTGAGTTTGAGTTTTTTAAGTTGGGGACCGCACCTATATCGATCGATTATTTTTGTGTTAGTTTGAGTTTTTGGGGTCGCACTTATATCGATTGGTCATCTTCATGTTAGTTTAGTGTCAGTTTGAGTCAGGGTCGCACCTATTGACCTGTCATTTTCCATGTTAGTTTGAGTTTTCGGGACTACACCTATATCGATCAGTCATTTTCCATGTCAGTTTGAGTTCAGTTTGAGTTTTCAAGTTGGGACTGCACCTATATCGATAGTCATTCTTCATGTCAGTTCAGCTTGAGTTTTTCGGGACCGCACCCATATCGATCGGTCATTCATCATGTCAGTTCTGTTAAAGTTTCGGGACTTCACCTATATCAATCGGTCATCACCTTATTAGTTTGAGTTTGCATTTTTGGAACTGCACCTCTATCGATCGGTCATTGTCTTGTCAGTTGAGTTGAGTCTTGTTCGGCTATGAGCCATGTCTATCTAGTTAAGTCATTTGGCCTTGAGCCACACCTTAACCTTCATTTGAGTTCTTTTTTCGTGAGTCGATCACTCCTTGTCTCAGTTATATTTGTACTGTTCATTATATCATGGTCTAGTGTTATTCATTGCATATACACCCCTCGCATTGGTTGTATCTTTAGTTAGAGTCTCACCTCCCTAGTAGGTGCCTTTGATCTCGAGCTTATCGTGTTATTGTGTTTAGACCAAAATTCGGGGTCTTTTCTTTTCTTCGGTATAACTCACTTCATTCCATTAATCTCTCATGTGTTCGTGATCCATTCATTACACTCGTGATCTCTATCGAAGAGGGGCATATTTGTGTATCCTCATTTTGGTCCAGGTTTTGGGATTTTTTTTTACCACTTGGGGGGAGCTTTTGGCAGCACGTATTGAGAGAGTGGGCTGGAGAGTGTCCTTTTCAGAGAAGCAACTAGAGAGTGACATGTGAAGAGAGAATATTCTGGCCGTTAGAAGGGGGAACGTATTCTATTGCCTAGGGAGGAGATATTTTTCTGGGAGTTTTGGTTACAGAGAGGAGAGGATAGCTTGAGGAGCAAGCTGGGTTGTGAGGGAGTGTTTTAGGGTTTCTGGAGAGGTTGGTTGTTGCTTGAGAAGCAAGAAGGCTGTGAGTGAGTAACCAGTTGAAGCAGGAAGGGAAGAGGGAACCAGAAAAAGGAAAGAAACATTTTGAAGGAGTTGGAAGGAAGGAGCCAGTTGAGAAAAGAAGGGAAAAAGGCGTTTCAGGCTAAGCGGAGGAAGAGATCATCAATTCGGTCTAGGTTTAACTTGGTGCTTGAAGGTGTATATTTGGTGTTATGTGTATTTATGAAATTTAAAACTATTTTTTCATGCATTTTTGTTGATTCTTTTCTGGCTCCATTTATGAACAGCTTGAGCGTTCTTCTGTTTTATGAATACCTTGAATATGAACCCTCCTTCCCTGAACTTAATGTATCAAAATCATGTTCTCACTCCCCTTTGATCCCACCTATGTTCAACTCCTTGATCTTCATAGAATGGAGTTAGATTTAACAGTTTTTTTCTTCACTTTACACATACTATGTTTTTCTTCACCCTCTTCTCTGTTTTTGGTATTTTTGGAGCGTGGGGCATCATGTTTAGGCTGGCCGTTTTGATCGGAATGCTTTTGAGAGAACTCAGGTGAATAAGACAATGTTTGAATGAGGTCGGATTTGTGAAAAAGCAATATTAAATGACCATCTAGATGAGATACTCACATGAAGACGGAAGGGGTCTGTGATAGTGTTTCTGAACCTTAAACTCATCCTCCATGCCCATTGTCATCAGGCCCACTACCCACATCCAATACCCACCCTACTACCTCCTTTCATCTTTTCATACCCAAAATACCCATTTCTCTTACTACTTTTCGTCACCCACCCCACCATTCATTCCCCATTCATTTCTTTTCTATCTTCCCATGAGCTTTCCTTGGAAATTCATTCTCTATCAAACCCACTTTCCACTATCTCCCACTGCCCATTCCACCAATAATATCCACACCATTCTTACCCTAATATATTGAACATCATGCTCATTTAATCATCCTACATACCTCACATACCCATCACCACCCTCCTCTCATCTCTCTATCCTTCATACTCTACCATATCCAACACCACTCACATTTTTTCTCCTCCACTTCCCCATTACTCCATCATTTGTTAGACTCCACCATGAAACCCACTGCCACAAAGAATTGGACAACTTTGACTATGGATTCCTTTGTTATATATAAGCAAAAATGGAACTGATAAGCAAAGAGGTTACAATCTAGTTGGAAATTATGAGGGAATTCCAAAGTCAAGGCTCAACAAAAGCTCTTCATTCCGATACAGTTTGTTTTCAACAAGTTATGGATTGCGTCCTAAATTGAGAAAATGCATCGCCCATTATCTCATATTTGGGTCTTTAGATAATATGTTGCAAAAGCAACACATGTCTATTGCCATGGTTCATGATATTCTCTTTAAAGTTTCAAGGGCTATTTGGTGATAAGGGTAAGTTAACTAGACAAGTTGCCTTAGGACTATTATAAACACCAATATTCATGTTATCTTAGAGACCTTACTAGATTCCTTTAGGATAGGTAAGAAGATTCTCAAAGAGAAGAAGGGTATTCATATGGAAGTTAAGGTTCTTTAGGTTCTTCTACCAAGAAGAAGAAGAACAACACTAAATAAGGAAAGTTCAAGAAAAGGAATGAGAGAACTAATTCATGGACATTAATTCCTTTGTGATCAATTAGGACACTAGACAAGGAATTCTTGGAGTGCCTAAGGATAGGCAAGTACACAACATGTTCTCATTGTTGAACTCATAGTGGTGGATTTCACCAATAGTGGTGGATAGATTCTAGGCCTATTATCAATAAGTGAGAAGGTCACATGATAGGATTGCACTTATCTTAGCTTTAGTTGCAAGGTTAGTTGTGTAAGTTAGTGGGAGGTATTACCTCTTTTATGTGAGAGTCCATTATCACTTTGCCAAGTAATGAGAGTAGTCATATCTCACTAAAAGAAAGAACCTAGCACTAACCAAAACTTTGGCTTCTAATGGGGTTATGTTAATCCTAATAGGATCCAATGACTGATCAAGTTTGGACACTTTAATTCTAGAGGATCTTTTAGTCTGCAAATCTTGTATCGATATTAAGATGACCAGAGGCCCCTTTATTTCTAAAAGGACTTGGAACCAAAGAATGTTTAGAGTTAGTACATACTGACATGTATGAACCTTTTTGTGTTTATGCATGGAAAGCATGGGTATTTGATCATTTTACTAATAAATACTCTAAGTTTGGATAAAGATAGGAAATCTGATACCTTGGATAGATTCATTGAATTTAAGGTGGAATCGGATAACCTATTGGATAAACATATCAAGGTACTTCAATTAGATTGAGGTGGTGTGTCTAGTAGGTTTGATCCTTTCCATATGGAGTATGAGATGATATCCCAATTATGTGTAGCAAGGACTCCATTGTGAAATGAAGTAATGGAAAGAAGATATTGAACTTTGATAGATATAGTGAGATCAATGATTGGTTTCTCATTACTTCTCATATTCTTTGGGAATATATCTTAGAGACTATGTAATACCTCTTTTTCTAAAGAAGTGTGTTAGTTTATAGGATATTTAAGAGGATTTTAAGATTATTACTTTTTAGTCAAGATAATTAGAAGATGTTTATCGCTACAAATACCTGATTTCTGATGAAGACTATGTGATATGTAATAAGGCAAACAATAATATAGATTGGAGAATACCAGAAGGTAGTCCTACTATACACAAGAGAAACAAAGGAGTAGATGGAAAAGTTGAGATTTATGTGGCTAGGTTGTAGCTAAAGGCCATAGTTTGAAAAATTATTTCAACTATAGGAAACCTTTTCACTAGTAGCTGTACTAAAATCCATCAGAGTACTCCTATCCTTTGCGGAGTATCTCATTTATGAGATATTGCAATAAGATGTCAAGATAGTGTTCTTAAATGATTATCTTGATATTATCATCCATATGATGTAACCAGATATTTTCATAGAAAAGGGCCTTGTGTGTAAAGAAACTACAGGGAAACATGGTGGTGTTCTAGTATCTTGTAGGTAGATGACGATCTACTCATTGAGAATGATGTAGGGATATTGTCATCAGTCAAGATCTGGTTGTCTACTTGGTTATAGATGGAAATCTAGAAGGGGCACAATATATTCTTGGGTTTAAAGTCCATAGGGATAACAAGAATAGGAAAATTATGCTATGTCAAGCATATACACAACTATCTTTTGAGAATGAGGGATTGTATGCTTTTGCTCTAAATTGTTGAGATAGTTTAAAGAGTGACGTGATAGTTGAATAAATACCATTTATGGAGAACTTGGTGGATCCATTCACCAAGACATTGATAGGGAGAGTCTGTGTCGGTGATAGGGATAGAATAAGATTAAGATGAGTATCTGACATGCTTTAAAGGCATGATGCTTTGAGGGGTACTGGGAGAATATTAGGATAGAGCCCTTAAAAGCATAACATGATGTAACAAATTTGGAATTCATTATTTATTTAATGATGTTCTAGTTTCACTTTTATCTATCCTCATTCCATGTATTTTACTTTATGAGCATTCTTATCTATATCTTTTGCATTGTATGTGACTTAGGTGGATTAGGAGTTGCACAGAAGATCTAAGTCATGGGTTCCTTGCAAATAGATGACTTGTTCACAACCAATTCATGGCTCTAGGCAACCCATTAGAGGTAGTAGTGCACCACCTTTTAATTGGAGGGATAGTTGGCCTTGGCTATCGGCATAGGTTTCCTATGGTGTGTTCACTAGTGTGTATGGTTCACTAAAGGTTGTCAAGTAGTCATGACCTTGCTAAGCTGCTTTATTGTGTTGTCTTGCAACCTTGAGAGAGTATTGAGCTTGTGTTAAATTTAGCAATGACTTTGACCTACGAGTAAGATCATAAGCTGATAATATATTCCTTATGGATTGGGTCACTATTGATGAAAACCGATAGCAATAGGTATTCTTAGTAGAGGCACCATGGTATCTCATAGAATTGAGACAATGTGTCTTCTTGGGTGATCATAAGGAGGTGTGTTCATGGAAACTATGGCCATAGTAGTTCCTTAAGTGGAACTTGACATAGGCTCTTTGAGAGTTAAGACATGTCAATTGAATACACAATAGGAGGATTTGTAACTCAAGGTTAGTATAGGTAGTCTTGAAAGGCTGATAGCTTTCACCTTGTTAGACTATGGACACCGGTTCATAGGGAGACTGAACACAATCGATGGCAGGTCATGGATCCAAGCACTTAGTGTCTTGTTGTTATTTACATAGGATACTGGAGTTCAGTTGATTCTCAGTAGTGGGATATTAAGTCAAGTTCAGAATTGGATTTTGAGGGAGCCAGTACTCCTATAGGCACAATGGTTCCCGCTCTGAGCTCATATACCTTGATGGCATGTATTATGAGGGTTGGATTGGCTCTAGGTCCACTTTTGTACATAAGGACATTTTGGTAATTATGGAAGGTTGCACAAGGATAAGTGAAAAAGGTCTCTAGATTAGGCCAATTGATTAATTAGTAACCCCTATTTAGTTAATTAATCAATTAAGACCCATTTTAGGCCAAATTAAGTAACCCAAGCCCATGTGGGCTCAAGTTACTTAAGCCTAATTAGGAACCCTATAAATACCCCTTAAGGGTTAGGGTTTCCATAACTTTTGTCTTCCACCATCCAAAGAGAAAGAGATCCACAACCTTCACCATTTTTTCCTCCCAATCAGAAGTGTGCCAAGAACAAAGTTGAGTCATCGGGCGGAAGATTGTGGGTTTACGAGACTTTTAACAACTTCAAGGCCATCTTCAACTCTTGGATTTTAAGGTTTGGGAACATTCAAACCTAATGGTAAGTTCTTTAACCTTAAAAAATCAATTTTTTTAAAAATTGTTATTGCTTCCATTGCTTAGATATAAGATGCCAACAGTTCAGAGCCACTTTTCAGTTAGGCATTTTGAACCACTTTCTTAGTTAGACATTCCAAGCCACTTTTGCTATGAAGCATTCGGAAACACTTCCTTAGTTAGGCGTTCAGGACCACTTTCTTTGTTAGGTATTCCAAGGCACTTTCTCTGTTAGGTGTTTAGGACCACCATCTCAGTTTAACATTCCGAGTTGTTTTCTTCATTAGGCGTTTAGAGCCAAATTCTCAGTTAGGCTTTCAGACCCACTTTCTTAGTTAGGTGTTCAAAACCACTCTCTCCATTAGACCTTTTGAGCCAGTTTCTCTATTAGTTAAGAGCCATTTTTTTCACTAAGGCATTTCAGACCACTTTCTCGGTTAGGCGTTCCAAGCCACATTCTCTGTTAGGCATTCAGAGCCATTTTCTTAGTTAGGCGCTCAGGACCACTCTCTCGGCTAGGCGTTCAGAGCCACTTTCTTAGTTAAGCGTTTTGAACCACTTTCTCAGTTAGGCGTTCGAAGCCACTTTTTTTGTTAGGCATTCAGAGCCACTTTCTTTGTTAGGCACTTAGGATCACTCTCTTGGCAAGGCATTTAAAGCCACTTTCTCAATTAGGCATTTCAAACCACTTTCTCAGTTAGGCGTTCCAAGTCCCTTTCTTTATTAAGCGATAAAAAATACTTGCTCAATTAGGCGTTCAGGGCCACTCTCTTAGTTATGTGTTCTGAGGCACTTTCTCTGTTAGGCATACTTAGCTACTTTCTCAGTTAAGCGTTCAGGACCACTCTCTTGGTTTGGCGTTCCTAGATGCTTTCTTTGTTGGGAGTTCAAAGTCACTTTCTCAATCAGGCTTTCAAACCCACTTTATCAGTTAGGGGTTTAGAGCCACTCACTCTGTTAGGCCTCTCGAGCCAGTTTCTTTGTTAGCTGTTTAGAGCCACTTCCTTAGTTAGGAATTTAAAATGACTCTCTTGGCAAGGAGTTTAGAGCCAGTTTCTTAGTTTGGAGTTCCGAACCAATTTCTCATTTAGATGTTCTGAACCACTTTCACTGTTAGGCATTTAAAAACACTTTTTTCATTGGCGTTCAAGACCACTATCTTGATTAGGCTTTCAGAGGCAGTTTCTTCGTTAGGCAGTTATAGCCACTTTCTCAGTTAGGTGTTCTAGACCACTCTCTCGGCTAGGCTTTCAAAGATACTTTCTCAATTAGCCATTTTCTGAACCACTTTTTTTGTTCGGCGTTCAAGACAAATCTCTCAGTTAGATGTTTTGAGGCACTTTCATCATTAGATGTTTTGAGCCACTTTCTTAATTAGGCTTTTAGACCCACTTTCTCAATTAGGTGTTCAAGACCAATCTCTCAACTTAGCTTTTAGAGCCACTTTCCTAATTAGGCGTTCTGGACCACTCTCTCCGTTAGGCATTCAAAACCATTTTCTCAATCAGGCATTTAGAACCACTCTCTCAGTTAGGCTTTCCGACCACTTTCTCATTTAGACATTTAAAACCACTCTCTTAGTTAGGCATTTAGGACCACTTTCTTGGTTAGGCGTTTTGAGTCACTTTCTTTATTATTAGGCATTCAGATCCAGTTTCTCCGTTAGGTGTTTAGGACGACTCTCTCGGCTAGGCGTTCAGAGCCATTTTTCAGTAAGGCATTTTGAACTACTTTCTCAATTAGGCGTTCCGAGCCACTTTCTCCATTAAGCATTTAGAAACATTTTCTTAGTTACGTGTTCTTGACCTCTCTCTCAATTATGGGTTTTGAGGCACTTTTCCGTTAGGCATACATAACCACTTTCTTAGTTAGGCGTTTAGAACCACTCTGTCAGTTTGATGTTTTGAGTCGCTTTCATGTATAGGCATTTAATGCTACTTTCTCAGTTAGGCTTTTAGACCCTTTTTCTCAGTCAAGCATGCAAGACCACTCTCAATTAGGCACTAAGAGCCACTCTCTCCATTAGGTCCTCAAAGCCACTTTCTCAGTTAGGTGTTCAGGACCACTCTCTTGGTTAGGCATGTAGAGCCCCTTTCTTCGTTGGGCATTCCAAACCACTTTCTCTGTTTAGCATTTAGAGCCACTTTCTCAGGTATGCGTTCCAAACTACTTTCTTTGTTAGGCATTCAAAGCCGAATTTTCAAGCAAGTGTTTAGGACCACTATCTCGGTTGGTCGTTCCGAGCCACTTTCTCTATTAGGCTTTCAAATCCACTTTCTCGATTAGGCGTTTATATCCACAATCTTTAATAGGTGTTCAGAGCCACTTTTCCCAGTTAGGTATTCAAGGCACTTCCTCATTTAGGTGTTGAAAACCAGTTTCCTAGTTCGACATTTAGGACCACTTTCTCAGTTAGTCATTTAGAGCCACTTTCTTTGCTAGGCATTCTAAGACACTTTCTCCTCTGGGTGTTCCGAGCCACTTTCTTAGTTAAGCGTTGATAGCCACTTTCTCAGTTAGGCATTCAAAGCCACTCTCGCAGTTCGACATTCAAAGCCACTTTCTCAGTTAGGTGTTCAAGGCCACTTTCTTTATTAGGAGTTTAGAGTCGTGTTCTCAATTAGGCGTTTAGGACCACTTTTTTGGTTAGGCATTTTGAGCTACTTCCTCCATTAGGTGTGTACAATCACTTTCTCAATTAGGCGTTTAAAACCACTTTCTCAGTTAGGCGTTCGAGCCACTTACTCTATTAGGTGTTTAGTGCCACTTTGTCAATTAGGCGTTCAAAGCCACTTCTTCATTAGACGTTCATGACCACTTCCTCACTTACGTGTTCCGAGCCACTTTCTTTGTTAGGAATTTAGAGCCATTTTCCCAATTAAGCATTCAGGCCTACTCCCATGGTTTAGAGCTTAGAGCCACTTTTTTAGTTAGGCGTTCAAGCTACTTTCTCAATTAGGCATTTGAAGCCACTTTCTTAGTTAGGCATTTAGGATCACTTTCTCAGTTAGGCATTCCGAGCCTCTTTCTTTATTAGGTGTTCAAAGCCACTTTCTCAGTTAAACCTTAAGAGTTATTCTCTCTGTAAGGCGCTCAGAGCTTCTTTCTCTATTAGGTATTCAATACCACTCTCTTGGTTAGGCGTGTAGAACCACTTTCTTAGTTAGGTGTTCTAAACCCCTTTCTTTGCTTAGCGTTTAAAGCCACTTTCTCAAGTATGTGTTCTGAACTACTTTCTTCATTAGGTGTTCATACTCAATTTATCAAGTAGGCATTTAAGACCACTATCTTGGTTGGTCGTTCCGAGCCACTTTCTCTATTAGGTGTTCAGAGCCACTTCATTAGTTAGGCATTCTCAGCCACTTTGTCAATTAGGCGTTTATGACCACTTTCTTAGTTAAGCATTTTGGACCACTTTCTTTGTTAGGCATTTAAAGCCACATTCTTAATTAAGCGTTCATAGCCACTTTCTGCATTAGTCTTTGAGAGCTAGTTTCTCAATTAGGCATTTCGAGCCACTTTCTCCATTAGGCATTCAAAGCCACTTTCTCAAGTTAGGCATTCAGAATCACTGTCTCGGTTAGGCATTCTAAGTAACATTCTTCGTTAAGCGTTCAAAGTCATGTTCTTAGTTAGGCAGTCAAGAACACTCTCTCGGTTAGGCATTTCAAGCCACTTCCTCTATTAGGTGTTCAGAGCCACTTTCTTAGTTAGGCGTTCAGAGCCACTTTGTCAATTAGGCATTCAAAACTACATTCTCAATTAAGCATTCTGGGCCACTTTCTTCGTTAAGTGTTGAAAGCCACTTTCTACATTATTTGTTGAGAGCCATTTTCTCAGTTAGGCATTTGGAGCCACTTTCTCAATTTTCGGCATTCAAAACCACTCTATTGGTTAGGTGTTCAAAGCCACTTTCACACTTTTGTGTTCAGATCTAGTCTATCACTTAGGCATTCATAGCCCCTTTCTCAGTTTGGTGTTTAAAGCCACTTTCTTTATTAGGCGTTGAAAGCTAGGTTCTCAATTAGGCGATTAGAACCACTTTCTCAGTTAGGCGTTCAAAGCCACTTCTTAGGAAGGCATTTAGAACCAGTTTCTCAATTGGGAATTCCAAGCAACTTTCTCTGTTAGGCATTTAAATCCACTTTCTCAATTAGGCGTTCAAGACCACTCTCTCGGTTAGCCGTTCTGATCCACTCTCTCTATTAGGCGTTCAAAGCCACTTTCTCAGTTAGGTGTTGAAAGCTAGTTTCTCAATTAGGTGTTGAAAACCACTTCCCTAGTTAGTCATTTAGAGCCACTTCTCAGTTAGGCTTTCAAGACCACTTTCTTGATTAGGCTGTCCTAGCCAATTTCTCTATTAGACGTCTCGAGCTACTTTCTCTTTTAGGTGTTCAGAGCTACTTTTTCAATTAGGTGTCCAAAGCCACTTCCTTAGTTAGGCTTTCAAGCCATTTTTCAATTAGGTGTCTAGAGCCACTTCCTCAGTTAGGCTTTCAAGCCACTTCATCATTTAAGCTTTCAGAGCCTCTTTTTCTATTAGGCGTTTGAGACTACTTTCTTCATTAGGCGTTCTGAGCCACTTTCTCAGTTAGGTGTTCAGAGCCATTTTCTTAGTTAGGCGTTTAGAGTCACTTCTAAGTTAGGCGTTTAGGACCACTTTCTCAGTTAGACGTTCTGAGCCACTTTTAAGTTAGGCGTTCAAAGCCGCTTTCTCGGTTAGGCGTTCAGAGCCACTTTTAAGTTAGGTGTTCAGGACCACTTTCTCAGTTAGACGTTCTGAGCCACATTCTCTATTAGGCATTTTGAACTAAATTCTCAGTTATGCGTTCAGGACCACTCCCTTTGTTAGGTGTTCTACGCCATTTTCTCTATTAGGCATTGAGAGCCACTTTCTCAGGTAGGCGTTCAGAGCCACTTTTTCAATTAGGATTTCAGGACCACTTTATCAATTAAGCATTCTAGGCCACTTTCTTTATTAGGCATTTAGAGTCACTTTCTCCATTAGGCGTTCAAAGTCATATTCTTAGTTAAGTGTTTATAACCACTTTCTACATTAGTTGTTGAGAGCCAATTTCTTAGTTAGGTGTTTTGAGCCTCTTTCTTTGTTTGACATTTAAAGCCACTTTCATAATTAAGCGTTCAGGACCACTCTCTTGATTAGGTGTTGAAAGCCACTTTCACAATTTAGCGTTTAAAACCAGTTTCTTAGTTAGGCGTTCAAAGCTATTTTCTTAATTAGGCGAACTGAACCATACTCTTAGTTAAACATTCAAAGCCACTTCTTAGTTAGGCATTTAGGACCAATTTCTCGGGTAGGTGTTTCAAGTAACTTTCTTGTTAGGTGTTTAGAGCCACTTTCTCAATTAGGTGTTCAAGACCACTCTCTCGATTAGCTGTTTTGATCCACTTTCTCTAGTAGGCGTGTAGAGCATCTTCCTTAGTTAGGTGTTTAAAGCCACATTCTCAATTAGGCATTTACAACCATTTTGTCAATTAGTTGTTTAGAGCCACTTCTCAGTTAAGCTTTCAGGACCACTTTCTCAATTAGGCCTTCTGAGCGAATTTCTCTATTAGGCCTTTAGAGCCATTTTCTCCATTAGGCATTTAAAGCCACTTTTTCAATTAGGCGTTCAGAGCCACTTCCTCGATTAGGCGTTCAAGTCAGTTTCTCATTTAGGGTTTTAGAGTAATTTCCTTATTGGGCATTCAAGACCACTTTCTTGGTCAGGAGTTTGAAGCCACTTTCTCAATTAGGCATTCAGAGCCAATTTCTTAGTTAGGTGTTCAGAGCCACTTTCTCATTTAGACGTTTAAGCCACTTCCTCATTTAGGGTTTTAGAGCCAATTTTTTAGTTAGGCGTTTAGAGCCATTTTCTCCATTAAGTGTTTAGAGCCACTTTTTCGATTAGGCATTCAGAGCCACTTCCTCAGTTAAACATTAGAGTCACTTCCTCATTTAGGCTTGCAGAGCCACTTTCTTTGTTAAGCGTTCAAGACTACTTTCATGATTAGGCATCTAGAGCCCTTTTTCAATTAAGCGTTTAGAGCCACTTTCTCAATTAGGCATTCAAAGCCACTTTCTCAGTTAGGCGTTCAAGCCACTTCCTCATTTAAGCTTTTAGAGCCACTTTCTCGGTTAGGTGTTCAGGACTACTTTCTTGGTTAGGCGTTCCAAGCCACTTCCACAATTAGTCGTTTAGAGCCACACTCTCCATTGGGCGATCATAGTCACTTTCTCATGTAGGTGTTATGAGCCATTTCTCAATTAGGTGTTGAAGACCACTTTCTCGGCTAGGTGTCATGAGCCACATTCTCCGTTAAGTGTTCAGAGCCACATTCTTAATCATGCGTTTAGGACCACTCTCTTGGTTAGGCGTTTTGAGCTACTTTTTTTGTTAGGCGTTCAAAGCCACTTTGTCAATTAGGCATTCAGAACCACTTTCTTGGTTAAGCTTATCGGCCACTTTCTTAGTTAGCATTCAGAGCCATTTTATGAATTAGTTGTTCAGAGCCACTTTCTCAATTAGGCATTCAAGATCACTCTTTCGGTTAGGCATTTCGACACTTTCTTAGTTAGTAGTTCAAAGCCATTTTCTTAGTTAGGCGTCTAGGACCACTCTCTTGGTTAGACATTCTGTGCCATTGTCGCCATTAGGAGTGCGTATCTACGTTCTCAATTATGCATTCCAGACCACTCCCTCAGTAAGGTGTTCCAATCCACTTTCTCCGTTAGGAGTTTAAAGCCACTTTCAAAGTTAGGCGTTCAGAGCCACGCTCTCAATTAGGTGTTTAGGACCACTTTCTCGGTTAAGCGTTCTGAGCCATTTTCTCTATTAGGTGTTCAAAGTCATTTTATTTATTAGGGGTTCAGAGCCACTTTCTTCGCTAGGCGTTTAGAACCACTTTTTTAGTTAAGTGTTTAGAGCCACATTCTTAGTTAGGTGTTCGAGCCACTTACTCATCTAGGCTTTCAAAGTCACTTTCTTTGATAGGCGTTTAGGAC
The DNA here is from genome assembly GCA_030345155.1 of Vitis x doaniana. Taxonomy (NCBI): domain Eukaryota; kingdom Viridiplantae; phylum Streptophyta; class Magnoliopsida; order Vitales; family Vitaceae; genus Vitis; species Vitis x doaniana. The sequence goes on along the minus strand of CP128334.1, from coordinate 8,809,565 downwards.
TACTTTCTTGGTTAGGCATTCCAACCCAATTTCTCACTTAGGTGTTCAGAGCCACTTTCACAGTTAGGTATTCAGGACTACTTTCTTAGATAGGCGTTCCAAACCACTTTCTCAATTAGGTTTTTAGAGACAGTTTCTCCATTCGGCGTTTAGAGTCGCTTCTTATTTAGGCGTTTATGACTACTTTGTCGATTGGTTGTTTCAAGCCACATTCTCCGTTAGGCGTTGAGAGCCACTTTCTTAGTTAGACGTTCAAAGCCACATCTCAGTTAGGCCTTTAGAACCACTTTCTCCATCAGAAATTTCGAGCCACTTTCTCCGTTAGGCATTTAGAGCCACTTTCGTACTTAGGCATTCAAAGCCATTTTCTCAGTTAAGCGTTGAAAGCCACTTTCTTAGTTAGGCATTCAAAGCCACTTTCTCCATTAGGCTTTTAGGACCACTCTCTTGGCTAGCAATTCTGATCCATTTTCTCTATTAGGCATCGAGAGCCACTTTCTCAATTAGGTGTTCAGAAGCGACTTTTTTAATTAGGTGTCCAGAATTACTTTCTTTATTAGGTGTTCCAAGCCATTCTCTCAATTAGGCGTTGTGAGCCACTTTCTTCTTTAAGTGTTCAAAGCCACTTCTCAGTTAAGCATTCAGAACTACTTTCTCAATTAGGCCTTTCGAGCCACATTCTCCATTAGGCGTTCAGAGCCATATTCTTAGTTAGGCATTCAGGGCCACTCTCTTAGTTAGGCGTTCCGAGCCACTTTCTCCATTAGGCATTTAGAGCTACTTTCTCAATTAGGAATTTAGAGCCACTCTCTCAATTAGGTTTTTAGGGCCACTTTCTTAATTAGGTGTTTAGAGTCACTCTCTCAATTAGGTGTTCAGAGCCACTTCTTAGTTAGGTGTTCAAGACCACTTTCTCGGTTAGGCATTCCAAGACACTTTCTTTGTTAGGCACTCAAAGCCACTTTCTCCATTAGGCGTTAACAACCACTTTCTTCGTTAGGTGTTCAGAGCCACGTTCTCAGTTAGGCATTTAGAGCCAATTTCTATATTAGTCGTTGAGAGCACTTTCTCAGTTAGACATTCAAGACCACTCTCTCAATTAGGTGTTCTGAGAGACATTTAAAGCCACTTTCTTAGTTAAGTGTTCAAGAGCACTCTCTCGGTAAGGCATTCAAAGCCTCTTGCACTCTTTGGTGTTCATAATCGATCTCTTACTTAGGCTTTTAGAGCCACTTTCTCTATTAGGCGTTTAGAGCTATTTTCTCTATTGTGCAATTAAAGCTACTTTCTTAGTTGAGTGTTCAAAGGAACATTCTCTGTTCGGCTCTAAGAGCCACATTCTCAATATGGCGTTTAGGTCCAGTCTCTCGGTTAGGCGTTTAAAGCCACTTTCTCGGTTAGTCATTCAGGGTCACTTTTTCTATTAGGCGTTCAGAGCCACTTTCTTGTTAGGCATTAAGAGCCACTTTCTCACTAATGTGTTCTAAGCCACTTTCTATGTTTTTTGTTTAGAGCCACTTTCTTAGTTAGGCATTCAGTGCCACTCTCTCGGTTAGGCGATTAGAGCCACTTTCTTGGTTAGGCATTATGAGTCACTTTCACCGATAAGTGTTTAGAGCCACATTCTTAGTTAGGTGTTCAGTAACACCGCTTGGTAAGGCACTTTTTTAGTGAGCTATTAAAGCCACTTTCTCATTTAAGCATTTAGAACCACATGCTCAACTAGGTTTTCAGGAACACTTTCTTAGTTAGGTGTTCTAAGCCACTTTCTTTGTTAGATGTTTAAAGCCATTTTCTTTGTTAGTCGTTCAAAGTCACTTTCTCAATTCAGCGTTCAAAGCCACTTTCTCAGTTAGGCTTTCAATCCACTTTGTCATTTAACCTTTAAAAGCTATTCTCTTTATTAAGCCTTTAAGACTACTTTCTCAGTGTGGAATTTTGAGCAAATTTCTCAGTTAGGTGTTCAAAGCCATTTTCTTAGTTAAAAGTTTAAAGCCACTTTGTCATTTATGCATTCAAGCTACTTCCTCATTTAAGTTTTTAGAGCCACTTTCTCACTTAGGTGTTTAGAGCCATTTTTTCTGTTAGGCGTTCAAAGCCACTTTCTCATATAGGCGTTCCAAGCTAATTCTTAGTTAGGAGTTTTGGACCACTTTCTTAGTTAGGTGCACAAAACCACTTTCTTAATTAGGCGTTCAGAGCCACTTTCTTAATTAGGCGTTAAGAACCACTTCTTAGTTAGGTGTTCATGAAAAATTTCTCGGTTAGGCGTTTAGAACCACTTTCTCTGTGAGGCCTTTAAAGCCACTTTTTGAGTTAGGCATTCAGGACCACTCTCTCGGTTAGCCATTTCAATCCACTTTCTTTGTTAGGCATTTAGTGCCACTTTCTCAGTTAAGAGTTCAGGACTACTTTCTTTGTTAGGTGTTCCAATCCACTCTCTCAATTAGGTGTTCAGAGCCACTATCTCATTTAGGTGTTTCGAGGCACTTTCCAAATTAGGGATTCAAGACGACTTTCTCAATTAGGTGTTGAGAGATGCTTTCTTCGTTAGGCGTTCAGAGCCACTTTCTCCATTACACAATCAAAGTCACTTTCTCTATTAGGCTTTAAGAGACACTTTCTTTGTTAGGCATTTAGAGTCACTTTCTCTATTAGGCATTCAGAGCCACTTTCTTCATGAGGCATTTAGAGCCACTTTCTAAGTTGGGCGTTCAGGACCACAGTTAGGCGTTCCGAACCACTTTCTCCATTAGACATTCAAAGCCACTTCCTTAGTTAGGTGTCCAAGCCACTTCATTAATTAGGCGCTCAGAGCCACCGTCCCACATTGTTGTTCAAAGCCACTTTCTAAGTTTGGAGTTTGTAGCCACTTTTTTTGTTAGATGTTCAAAGCCACTTTCTCTATTAGGTGTTCAGAGCCACTTTCTCTGTTAGGTGTTCAGAGCCATTTTCTCTGTTAGGTGTTCAGAGCCATTTTTTTTTGTGAGGCATTCATAGCGACTTTCTCAGTTAGGAGTTCCGAACCACTTTCTCCATTAAGCGTTAAGACCCACTTTCTCGATTAAGCTTCCAAAGCCACATTCTTAGTTAGGCGTTCAGAGCCACTTTCTCAATTAAGCATATAAGACCACTCTCTTGGTTAGGTGTTTTGATCTGCTTTCTCCATTGGGATTTTAGAGCCACTCTATCAATTAGATGTGCAAAGCCATTTCCTCAGTTAGACATTCAAGACCACTTTGTCAATTAGGTGTTCCAAACCACTTTTTCTGTTAGGCATTCAGACTGAATTTCTCCTTCAGGTATTCAAAGCCACTTTCTTCATTAGCTGTTTAGAGCCACTTTCTTCATTAGCTGTTTAGAGCCACTTTCTTAGTTAGGTGTTCAGGACCATTCTCTCAGTTAGGCTATCTAAGCCACTTTATCAGTTAGGCGTTCAGAGCCATTTTCTCAGTTAGGTGTTCTGAACCACTTTCTCCGTTAAGCTTTTGAGAGCCAGTCTCTCGATTAGGCCTTCCAAGCCATTTTCTTCTTTAAGTGTTTAAAGCCATATTTTTGGTTAGGAATTCATAGCCATTTTCTCAATTAAGCATTCAAAACTACTTTCTCCATTAAGCGTTTAGAGCCACTTTCTCAGTTAGACGTTCAGGACCACTCTCTTGGTTAAGCGTTCAGTGCCAGTTTCTCAGTTAGGCATTTCAAACCACTTTCGTCATTAAGCGTTCAAAGCCACTTCATTGTTAGGCATTTAGGAATAGTGTCTCGGTTAAGCATTTCGAGCCATTTTCTCCGTTAGGTGTTTAGAGCAACTTGCTCAATTAGGCATGCAGACCACTTTCTTAGTTAGGCATTCCAAGCCACTTTCTATATTAAGCGTTACAAGACACTTTCACTATAGGCATTCTAAACCATTTTTTTCATTTGGTTTTCAGAGTCACTCTCTCAGTTAGGTGTTTTGAGGCGTTTTCTTCGTCAAATGTTCAAAGCCATAGTTTTTGTTAGGCATTCATAGCCACATTCTCAATTAGGCATTTAAAACCACTTTATGTGTTAAGCGTTCATAACCACTTTCTTAGTTAAGCGTTTAGGACCACTCTCTGGGTTAGCTATTCAAAGCTACTTTCTTAGTTAGGCATTTTGAACCACTATCACCATTAGGTGTTTGGAGCCACTTTCTTAGGTAGGCGTTCAGGATCACTATCTCAGTTAAGCGTTTCAAGCCACATTCTCCGTTAGGTGTTCAGAGTCACTTTCTCAGTTAGGCATTAAGAGCCACTTTCCTAGTTAGGCGTTCAAGACCACTTTCTCTATTAAGGGTTTTGAGCCACTTTCTCAGTTCGGTGTTCAGGACCACTTTTTTGATCAGGCATTTTAAGCCACTTTCTCTGTGAGGCATTCAGAGCCAACATCTAAGTTGTGTGTTCAAGACCACTCTATTGGCTAGGCGTTAAGAGCCACTTTCTTAGCTAGACGTTTAGAGCCATTTTCTCAGTTAGGCATTTAGAGCCATTTTCTCAGTTAAGCATTGAGAGCCATTTTCTTAGTTAGGCATTCCGAACCACCTTCTCAGTTTGGCATGCAAAGCCACTTTCTTAGTTAGGCGTTCCAAGGCACTTTCTCAATTAGGCATTCAGAGCCATTTTCTCTATTAGGCATTCAAAGCTCTTTTTTTGTTAGGGGCTAAGGACCACTTTCTCCAATAAGTGTTTTAAGCGACTTTTTCCATTAGGCATTTAGAGCCACTCTCTCCATTAGGCGTTTCGAGCCACGTTCTCGGTTAGGTGTTTAGAGCTAGTTTCTCCATTAGGTGTTTAGAACCACTTTCTCAATTAGGTGTTTAGGACCACTCTATCGGTTAGGCGTTTTGAGCCATTTTCTCTATTAGGCATTCAGAGCCACTATCTCGGATAGTCGTTCAAAGCCATTTTCTCAATTAGAGGTTTAGGACCACTTTGTCGATTAGGCATTTTGAGCCACTTTCGCCATTAGGTGTTGGACCTACTTTCTTCGTTAAGTGTTCAGAGCCATGTTCTCAGTTAAGCAATTAGAACCACTTTCTCCATTAGGCGTTCAGAGTTACTTTCCTAGTTAGGCATTTAGAGCCACTTTCTCAATTAGACGTTCCAAGCCATTTTCTTTGTTAGGTGTTATGAGCCATATTTTCAGTTAGGCGTTCATAACCACTTTCTCAATTAAGCATTAAGGACCATTTTTTTCATTAAGTGTTCAGAGCCACTTTCTCAGTTAGGTGTTCAGAACTACTCTCTTGATTAAGTGTTAGGAGACACTTTCTCCGGTGGGCTTTTAAAACCACTATCTCAGTTAAGTGTTCTAAGCCACATTTTCCATTAGGCATTTAGAGCCACTTTCTCTATTAGGTGTTCAGAACCACTTTCTCAATTAGGCATTTAGGACCACTCTCTCAGTTAGGCTTTCAAAGCCATTTTCTCTATTATATGTTTGAAGCCACTATCTCGGTTAGTTATTCAATGCCATTTTCGTAGTTAGGGGTTCATGACCACTTTATCTTTTATGCGTTCCAAGGCATTTCTCCATTAGGTGTTCGAACCAACTTTCTCTATTAACTGTTTAGAGTCGCATTCTTAATTAGGCGTTTAAAGCCACTTTCTCAGTTAGGCGTTTAGGACCACTCTCTTGGTTAGGCATTCTGAGCCACTTTATCCATTAGGCGTTCAGAGTCGCTTTCTCAATTAGGTGTTCAAAGCCACTTTCCCAGTTAGGTGTTTAGAGCCACTTTCACTATCAGACCTTCAAAGCAACTTTCTTTGTTAAGCTCATCAAAACACTTTCTCCATTAGGCGTTCAAAGCCACTTTCTCCCTTAGGCGTTCAAAGTCATTTTCTTCATTAGGCATTTAGAGTTATTTTCTTCGTTAAACATTTAGAGTCACTTTCTCAGTCAGGCGTTCAGAGCTAGTTTCTCCATTAGGCGTTCAGAGCCACTTTCTCAGTTAGGTGTTCATGAGCACTCTCTTGGTTAGGCATTCCGTTTCACTTACTCTGTGTGGCATACAAAGCCACTTTCTAAGTTAGGCATTCAAAACCACATTCTTAGTTAGGCATTTAGAGGCACTTTCTCCCATTAGGTGTTCAAAGGCACTTTCTTCATTAGGAGTTCAGAGCCACGTTCTTAGTAAAGCATTTAAAGCCACATTCTCAGTTAGGCTTTCAGACCCACACTCTGTTAGGCATTCAGAGCCAATTTCTCTGTTAAGCGTTTAAAGCCACTTTAGGCAATTAGAGCCATTTTTTACATGAGGTGTTCAGGGTGACTATCTCAGTTGGGCATTCCGAGCCACTTTCTTTGCTAGGTGTTCAGCGCCATGTCCTTAGTTAGGCGTTCATAGCCACGTCCTTAGTTAGGCGTTTAGAGCCACTTTCTCCATTAAGCGTTTAGAGTGACTTTCTGAGTTAGGCGTTCAGGACCACTCTCTTGGTTAGGCACTCCAAACCACTTTCTTCGTTAAGCATTGAGAGCCACTTTCTTAGTTAGGCATTCTAAACAACTTTCTCCGTTAGGCTTTTAAAGCCACTTTGTCGGTTAAGTGTACTGAGGCATTTTCTTCGTCAGGTGTTTAGAGCCATTTTTTCAATGAGGCGTTCATGGCCACATTCTTAATTAAGTGTTCAAGACCACTTTCTCTATTAGGTATTTAGAGACACTTCCTCAACTAGGCGTTCAGGACCACACTCTCGGTTAGGCATTCAGAGCCACTTTCTTAATTAGGCATTCGAAACCACTTTCACCAGTAGGAGTTTAGGATAACCCTCTCGGTTAAGCATTTCGAGCCTCTTTCTTTGTTAGGTGTTCAAAGTCAATTTCTCAGTTAGGCGTTAAAAGCCACTTTCTTAGTTACATGTTCAGGAGCACATTCTCAGTTAGGTGTTCTAAGAAACTTTCTCCATTATGCATTTATAGCCACTTTCTCTATTCGACGTTTTGGTCTACTCTCATAGTTAGGCATTTTGAGCCAATTTTTTTCATTAGGCATTCAAAGCCACTTTCTCAATTAGGCGTTCTGAACCACTTTCTCCATTAGACTTTTAGAGCCACTTTCTTAATTAGGCGTTCAAAGCCACTTTTTAAGTTTAGTGTTCAACACCACTTTCTCAATTAGGTGTTCTAAGCCACTTTCTCCATTAGGAGTTTATAACCACTTTCTCAATTAGTCATTCAAGACCACTCTCTCGGTTAAGCGTTCAGAGCCATGTTCTTAATTAGGCATTCTAAACTACTTTCACCATTAGGTGTTCCGAACCACTTTCTCAGTTAGGCGTTTAAGACCACTTTCTCGGTTAAGTGTTCTGAGCCACTTTCTTCGTTATGTTTTAAGAGCCACTTTCTTAATTAGGCATTCAAAACTACGATTTGAGTTAGGCGTTCAGAGCCATATTCTTAGTTAAGCGTTCAGGACCACTTTCTCAGTTAGGCGTTCCCATCCACTTTCTCCATTAAGCATTTGGAGTCGCTATCTCAATTAGGCGTTCAGAGCCACTTTTTTAATTACACATTCAAGACCACTTGTTGGTTAGGCATTCTAAGCCACTTTCTTAGTTAGGCGTTCCAAACCACTTTCTCAGTTAGGCATTTAGAGTCACTTTCTAAGTTGGATGCTCATGACAGTTTTCTCAGTTAGGTGTTTTGATCCACTTTCTCTATTAGGCGTTGAATGCCATGTTTGTAGCTATGCATTTAGGACCAGTGTCTTAGTTAGGCCATCTGAGCCACTCTCTCTGTTAGGTGTTCATGACCACTTTCTCAGTTAGACATTTAGGACCACTTTCTTGGTTAGGCATTCCAAGCCACTTTCTTTGTTAGGCATGCAGAGCCACATTCTCAGTTAGGCATTTAAAACCACTCTATTTGTTAAGAGTTGAGAGCCACTTTCTCAATGAGGCATTTTGAACTACTTTCTTTATTAAGCATTCAGAGCCACTTTCTAAATTAGGTGTTTCGATCCACTTTTTATGTTAGGTGTTGAGTGCGACGTTCTTAGCTAGGCATTGAGAACCAGAATCTCGGTTAGACCTTTAGTGCCACTTTCTCCATTAGGAGTTCAGAGCCACATTCTTGGTTAGGCATTCAGGAGCACTTTCTAAGTTAAGCATTTTAAGCCACTTTCTTGATTAGGCATTTAAAGCCATTTTCTCAATTTTGCATTTTGAACAACTTTCTCTATTAGGCATTCAGAGTCACTTTCTCAATTAGTCTTTCATAATCACTTTCTCCATTAGTCGTTCAAAGCCATTTTCTCAGTTAGGCATTAAGGACAACTCTCTTGGTTTAGCGTTCAAAGCCATATTCTCAATTAGGCATTCAAGACCACTCTCTTGGTTAAGCATTCCGAACCACTTTCTAAGTTAAGTGTTTAGAGCCACTTTGTTAATTAGTTTTTCTAAACCACTTTCTCCGTTTAGCGTTCAACGCCACTTTCTCAGTTAGGCATTTAGAGCCACTTTCTCAACTAGACATTAAGGACCACTTTCTCAATTAGGTGTTTTAAACCATTTTCTCCTTTAGGCGTTCAAATCCACTTTATAAATTAGACGTTCAAGACTACTGTCTCTGTTAGGCGTTGACAATAACTTTCTTAGTTAAGGGTTCCAAACCACTTTCTCTAGTAGTTGTTTAGAGCAACTTTCTCCATTAGGCATTCAAAGCCACTTTCTTATTTATGCGTTTCGAGCTAATTTCTCTATTAGTCGTTTAGAGCCACTTTCTCAATTAGGAGTTCAGGACAACTCTATCAATTAGGAGTTCAAAACCACTTTCTTAGTTAAGCGTTCAAGACCACTCTCTCAATTAGGCATTCCGAGCCACTTTCTCCATTAGGCATTCAAAGCCACTTTCTCAATTAGGTATTTAGAGCCACATGCTCAGTTAGGTGTTCAGGACCACTTTCTCAGTTAGGCGTTCAAGCCACTTCCTTATTTAAGCTTCCAAAGCCACTTTCTCAGTTCAACGTTAAAGCTACTTTCTTAGTTAGGCGTTCTAGGCTACTTTCTCAGTTACACATTCAAAGCCACTTTTTCTATTAGGCGTTTAAAGCCACTTTCTCATGTAGCGTTCAGAGCCACTTCCTAGTTAGATGTTCAGAGTAACTCTCTCAGTTAGGCGTTCAAATCCACTTTCTCAATTAGGCATTCAAATCCACTTTCTCAATTAGGAATTCCGAGCCACTTTCTCCGTTAGATATTTAGAGCCACTTTCTCAGTTAGGTGTTTAGAGTGACTTTCTCCATTAGGCATTTATGATCACTCTCTCGATTAGACGTTTGGAGCCATTTTCTCAATTAGGCGTTCAAAGCCACTTTCTTAGTTAGTCATTTCGAACCACTTTCTCTATTAGGTGTTTTAAATCTATTGGCTTAGTTAGGCGTTAAGGACCACCCTCTTGGTTAGGCGTTCAGAGCTATTTTTATCAGTTAGGCATTCCGAACCATTTTCTCAAATAGTCATTAGGAACAACTTTCTCAGTTAGGGGTTCAATTCCACTTTCTCAGTTAGGCGTTCTAGACCACTCTCTTGGTTAGGCATTCAAAGCCACTTTCTCTGTTAGGTGTTCAAAATCACTATCTCAGTTAGACATTTAGAGCTACTTTCTTAGTTAGGCGTTCAAAACCACTCTCTCAGTTAGGCGTTCCAAGCTAGTTTCTCTATTGGGTGTTCAAAGCAACTTTCCCAATAATTAGGTGTTCCAAACCACTTTCTTCATTAGGTGTTCACAACCACTTTCTAAATTAGGCATTTAAGATTATTATCTCAGTTAGGCGTTGACATCCACTTTCTTGGTTAGGAGTTGCGAACCACTTTCTCTATTAAGCATTTAGAGTCACATTCTTCGTTAGGCATTGAAAGCCACTTTCTCATTTACATTTCGAACCAATATTTCTATTAGTCATTTAGAGCCACTTTCTCAGTTAGGCGTTCAGGCCCATTCTATAAGATAGGAGTTTGAAGCCACTTTTTTAGTTATGCATTCAAGCCACTTTCTCAATTAGATGTTCAGAGCCACTTTTTTAGTCAGGCGTTTAAGACCACTCTCTTAGTTAGGCATTTCGAGCCATTTTCTCCATCAGGCGTTTAGAGCCACGTGCTCAGTTAGGTGTTCAAGACCACTTTCTTAGTTAGGCATTCCAAACCACTTTCTCCGTTAGCCATTCAAAGACGCTTTCTCAATTAGGCGTTCAGAGCCACTTTCTCAGTTTGGCATTCAAGCCATTTTCTCATTTAGGCTTTTAGGGTCACTTTCTTAGTTTGACGTTCAGGACTACTTTCTCATTAGGCATTCTAGGCCACTTTCTCAATTAGGCGTTCAGAGCCACTTTCTCCATTAGCCGTTTAGAGCCACTTTGTTTGTTAAGTGTTCATAGCCACTTTCTTAGTTAGGCATTGAGAACTATTCTCTAAGGTTGGCATTTAGAGCCACTTTCTCTATTAAGCATTTCAGACTACTTTCTAAGTAGGTGTTCTAAGCCACTTTCTTTGTTCGGTGTTTAGAGCCACTTTCTCAATAAAAAGTTTAGGACCACTCTCTCAGTTAGGCTTTTAGAGCCACTTTCTCAATTAGGCAGAACCACTTTCTTCATTAGGTGTTCAAAACCACTTTGTTAGTTAGGGGTTCAAAGGCACTTTCTTAGTTAGGTGATTCATGCCTAATTGGTGTCTCAGCTGATTCATGTCCAGCTGGTGCTCTTGATGGCGGGAGTAATCAACAAAATTTATAACCTACAACACCATGAACTAGGGTAGCGAAGACAAAGCTACTATAGCATAGTGGCTCTAGGATCGTTCACTGGGAAGGGTACTTAAACTAAAAATGATACCAATTCAAAGTGAATTGGTGTTGTTTCATTTCAAGAATAGCTTAAGAAATAGAACACAAACTTTGGTTGAAAAAGATTCGAACTTAGATTAACAACACAGCAAGTGATGAAAATTAATTAAGAAGAAAAGCATTCCTTGGAGATTCAGGTTTACAGGGGAGGTTCCTCATGTAATAGCATAGCTCTGGTCAGTTGGTTCAATTCCTCACATTAGAGAACTAACATAAAGTCAATTCTCTAACAGGTGCTGCACAAATGCATCCCTCAATTGGATTTCAGCTTTAATTCTCTCACCGATGCAACTTGCAATGGTTCGAGCCTCTCACTTAGCCTTTACCATTCAAGGTGATCTTTAACCTAGGACTTCCTTTCACAAGCTCGCAAGAGATAACTAATGGATGTCTCCTTAGAGTCCAAAAGCTTACCAAGTGTTGGCAATTCTAGAAAATCCTACCTTTAAGTCACCTACCAGAGGCTCGCAAGGGGTAAACTAGTGCATCTCCATGGTTAGAGATCACTTGCCTTACCAAGTGTTGGCCCAGGTGACTCCAAGGCGTTTTAAGTTAACTAAAAACGTAGAAACCATTCATGGGACACACTTTCTATTCATTCATAGCTGAAACCACAAAGCTTCTGATTCTTGCACTTGGAACCTTTCCTGGCAACCTTAACTCCAAGGAACTAAAAGGTTTAGTTACTCATTCTCTGGGGAAAACTCCTCAGAGAGTGCATAACTTAGTAAATAAAATAAAAAACACAATCAAAGTGAGAAGGTAAAGCAGAGCTCAAGGTTCAGATTTTACTTCCTTTGAAACTTACAAAAGGTTTTAACACCCTCAGAACAGGCTCTTCGGGCTAAATTTATACCAAAATTACATTGATGGCTATTACATGGATATTTTGCCAAATTCCTAACTTAAAAGCTAAGGAATCCTATAATTGGTGGCTTACAAGGAGAATTTGGGGATTTAGGCAACAAAAATCTAATGAAAAATATCTCCAAGTGTCGGTTACAAATATCAGGAAGCACTAAGCACCATTTCGCATGAGAAAAATGAGGTCTGCGAAATTTCGCAGATGAACCACAAGGGCTGCGAAATTTCTTCATAGCAACCAGCTGATTTCGCACTGCTGCAAAGTTGGCTTTCATCTTGTGGTGTTTGGCTTCCATCGCGTCGTGAAGCTTCAGGGGAAATCCATGGTACTGTACAAAAAGGCTGCGAAATCATTCAGCAACAAAATGGTGATTTCGCAGCACTTTTCTGAATCCTTCCTTCAGCTTGGAGCAGTTTTCTTCCAAAGGCTGTAACTTCCTCATTTCAGCTCCAAATCGAACACGGTTTGAAGCATTGGATTTTTGACTTCCTAAGCTTTCAAATGACATATAGCATGCATAATTTGGAATCCAGGAAGTCCTCCAAAAGTGGCTGAAATGACTGTCATCAAGAATGCCTCAGGATTGGATTCTCTTTGCTTCCCCTCCTTGCATTTCCACTTTGCTTATGGCAAAAGGGCTTTAAAGCTTTGGTTCTTCATACCTCTAAGCTTCCCATTGCTTTGCCAAGGATTCCAAACAACTCTCCTCAATCTCATATTGTTTTGGTGATCAAAAAGCTATCAAAACACCAAAACTTAAGGCAATTTGATTAGAATTGATTGAAAGTGGCCTTAACATGTTAATTGGGTTAAAAGGCACTAACTACTACTCAAAAGTGTTTAAAAGGATTAATTAAAAGCTATCAAATAGCACTTTTTGAGTAGTAATCATTAGGTGTTCAACACCACTCTCTCAGTTAAGCGTTGAAAGCCACTTTCTCAATTAAGTGTTAAGAATCACTTTCTCAGTTAGGCATTCCAACCCATTTTCTTCGTTAGGCGTTCAGAGGCACTTCTCAATTAGGTATTCCAAACTTCTGTCTCAATTAGGTGTTCAAAGCCACTTTCTCAGTTAGGAGTTTTGAACCACTTTCTCTATTAGGTGTTTAGAGTCACTTTCTCAATTTGACGTTCAGACCCACTTTTTCAATTACGTGTTTAGGACCACTTTCTCAGTTAAGCATTCGGGACCACTTTCTCCGTTTGGCATTCAAAGCCACTTTTTTTGTTAGGCATTTAGAGCCGCATTCTCAGTTAGGTGTTTAAAACCACTTTCCCCATTAGGCATTGAAATCCACTTTCTCAATTAGGCGTTCAGGACCACTCGTTTGGTTAGGCATTCAAAGCCACTTTCTCTATTTGGTGTTCAGAGCCACTTTCTTAGTTAGATGTTTAGAACCATTCTGTCGGTTAGGTGTTCAAATCCAATTTCTTACTTTGGTGTTCATAGCCACTCTCTCACTTAGGCATTCAGAGCCACTTTCTTAGTTTGGCATTCAAAGCCACTCTCTTAGTTAGGCTTTCAAAGCCACTTTCTCAACTAGGTGATTTGAGCCACTTTCTCTATTAGGCATTCAAAGCCACTTCTCAATTAGGTATTCAGGACTACTTTCTTGGTTAGGCATTCCGAGCATCTTTCTTCGTTAGGTGTTCAAAGCCACTTTCTTAGTAGGCATTTTGGTCCACTCTCTCGGTTAATCGTTTCGTTCCACTTTCTCAATTAAGCGTTCACAACCGCATTCTCAATTAGGTGTTCAGGACCACTTGGTTGGTTAGTTGTTTTGAGCCACTTTCTTCATTAAGTGTTCAAATCCACTTTTTGATTTAGTCGTTCAAGACCACTCTCTCGGTTAAAGGTTCCAAGCCACATTCTCTATTAGGCGTTCATGCCACATGTTCAATTAGGTGTTCATGCCACATGTTCAATTAGGCGTTCAAGACCACTCTCTTGGTTAGGTGTTCTGAACCACTTTCTCCATTAGGCGGTCAAAGCCACTTTCTCAGTTCAATGCTCCGAGCCACTTTCTCAATTCAACGTTTAGAGCCGCTTTCTCAATTAGGTGTTTAGGACCACTTTCTATATTAAGCGTTCTGGGCTACTTTCTCTGTTAGGGGTTAAAGCTACTTTCTCCATTGGGCATTCAGAGCCATATTCTCAATTAGGTGTTTAGAGCCACTTTCTTCATTAGGCATTGAGAACCACTTCCCACATTAGGCGTTTAGGACCACTCTCTCAATTAGACATTCCAAATTAGTTTCTATGTTAGGCATTCAGAGCCACTTTCTTAGTTAGGGGTTCAGGGCCACTCTCTTAGTTAGACATTCAGAACCACTTTCTCACTATGGCATTCATAGCCACTTTCTCACTTTGGCATTCGTAGCCACTCTCTCACTTAAGCATTCAGAGCCATTTTCTCAGTTTGGGGTTCAAAGCCACTTTCTCAATTATGCATTTAAAGCCACTTTCTCAATTATGCGTTTAAAGCCACTTTCTCAATTAGGCTATCTAATCCACTTTCTTAGGTAGGAGTTTAGAGCCACTTCTTAGTTAGGCATTTTGAACCATGATTACTACTCAAAAAGTGCTATTTTGTAGCTTGTAATTAACTCTTTTAAACACTTTTGAGTAGTAGTTATTACCTTTTAACTTAATTAACATGGTAAGGACCCTTGCAATCAATTCTAATCAAATTGTGTAAATTTTGGTGTTTTTGTTAGTAATTTGATCACCAAAGCAATCCAAGATTGAGGAGAGGTATTTGGAATCCTTGGCAAAGCAATGGAAAGCTCAGAAACATGAAGAACCAAAGCTTTGAAGTCCTTTGCCATAAGTAAATCCGGAATGCAAGGAGAGAAGCAAAGAGGAGAAAAGCAAAGAAGAAAATAGAGGACAGCAGCTGCAGTCTTCCTTTGCACTTTTGGAGTACTTCCCGAAGTCCATTTTCTACATGCTATATACCATTTCAAAGCTCAGGAAGTCAAGAATCCAATGCTTCAAACAGTGCATGATTTGGAGCTGAAATGAGGAAGTTACAGCCTTTGGAAGACAACTGCTCCAAGCTGAAGGAAGGATTCAGCAAAGTGTTGCGAAATCACCCTTTTGTTGCGAGATATTTCGCAGCCTTTTTGCATAGTGCTGTGGAATTCCTCTGAAGTTTCACGACACGATGGAAGCCAAACACCACAAGATGAAAGCCAATTTCGCAGCGTTGCTGAACCAGCCTTTTGCTGCGAAGTAATTTCGCAGCCCTTCTTGTTTGTCTGCGAAATTTCGCAGACCTCTTTTTCACCTGTGAAATGGTCCTTAGTGCTTCCCGATATTTGTAACCGACACTTGGAGATATTTTTCTTCAGATTTTTGTTGTCTAAATCCCCATTTTCTCCTTGTAACCCACCAATTATAGGATTCCTTAGTTATTAAGTTTGGAAAAGGGGTGAATAACCTCAGATATTTTGTTTTGTAATTTTCTTTATATATATCTCTCGGGTTGTTCTTGAGAGGTGGTGACGAAGGATCCTTTGTACAAATTTGCAAGGAAGTAAAATACAGAGCACTTGCTCTACTTATCATATATATTTTTGTTTTCTCATTTTTTTTCTTTTTAGTCAATCAAACTCTGAGGATTTTTCCTCAGAGGATGAGTGGCTAGGCTCTTTGTCTCTTGGAGTGAGGAAAGCCGGGTAAGTTTCCAAATGCATAAATTGGAAGTTTTGTTGTTTTAGTTTTTAATGAAGAGAAAGTGTGACCCGTTAATGGTTTTTATCTTTTTAGTTAACTTAAAACACCTTTAAATCACCTGGGCCAACACTTGGTAAGGCAAGTGATCTCCGTCCATGGAGATTCACTAGTTTACCCCTTGCGAGCCTCTGGGAGGTGACTTGAAGGTAGGATTTTCTAGAATTGCCAACACTTGGTAAGCTTTTGGACTCCAAGGAGACATCCATTAGTTATCTCTTGCGAGCTTTTGACGGGAAATCCAAGGTTAAAGATCACCTTGAATGGCAAGTGCTAGGTGAGAGGCACGAGCCATTGCAAGTTGCATCAGTGAGAGGGATTTAGTGTTTGAACCCATTAAAGGGAAGCATCTGTACAACACCGGTTGGAGAAGGAACTATATGTTAATTCTCTAATGCGAGGAAAAGAAACAAGTGACTGGAACTCTCCTTTTTGTACAAGGAATCTGAGCCCAGTGATCTAAACTCCAAGAAACACTTTTCTTTGTAAGTAAAATCAGTTCCTATTTTCAGTTAGTTTAAAACCGAACCTTTTTCATTCAAACATCTTTATGTTTTCTTTTAAAGCTAACCTTGAAATGAAAAGGCACCAATTCAGCTTTGAATTAATATCATTTGTGAAGTGAAAACCCATCCCAGTGAACGATCCTAGAGCCACTATGCTATAGTAGCTTTGTCTTTGCTACCCTAGTATATGGTGTAATAGGTTATAAATTTTGTTGATTACTCCCTCAATCAAGGAGCACCAGTTGGACACGAATTAGCTGAGACACCAATTAGGCATGAATCAAACCACTTTCTCAGTTAGGAGTTCCAAGCAACTTTCTCTAATTTGGAGTTGAAACGAAGAAGTTATGGCTAATTGAAGGCAACTGCGCAAAGCTGGAAAGGAATTTCGCATTGACATTTCCTGATGCGAAAATTTTCGCATTGACATTCCTTGATGCGAAAATTTTCGCACTAACTTTTCCCAATGCGAAAATTTTTGCAGCATAGTTTCCCAATGCGAAAATTTTCACACGGCTTTCTCTGATGCAAAATTTTTCGCATCACCTTTCTCCAATGCGAAAAATGTAATAGTTAGATATTTTACACCGACTCTATTAGATTTTTTACCTTAAGATATTTGGTGTAATTATCAATTCTCTCCTTGTAATCAGTTGAAGATCTTTTAAGATATTTAGGATATCTAATTAAGAGGTTGAAAATATCTCTCTTTATATATCCTAAGATATCTCCTTGTAATATCAATCCCGGATACAATCCCATATCTCTGAGACATCTATGATATCTCTCGTCTCTCTGAGGAGGGGAAGATATTGGAGAGGGGATCACTTGTACATGTTTTAGTAAGAAATATACAGAGCGTTGCTCTGCTTTACCTACTCAATTTGATTGTATTTTTCATTCTAGCCAAACAACCTCTAAAGATGTTTTCTCAGAGGATGAGTGGCTAGACTTTTTGTCTCTTGGATGGAAGGGAGCTAGGTAAGGGACCCGACTACAAAAGTGGGAGTTTTTAATGAAGAGGAAGTTGTGACCCACTAATGGTTTTCATATTTTTAGTTAACTTAAAACGCCTTAAAATCACCTGGACCAACACTTGGTAAGGCAAGTGGACTCCGTCCATTGAGTTACACTAGTTTATCTCTTGCGAGCCTCTGGTAGGTGGTTTAAAGGTAGGATTTTCTAGAATAGCCAACAATTAGTAAGCTTTTGGACTTTAAGGAGACATCCATTAGTTATCTCTTGTGAGCTTGTGAAGGGTAATCCAAGGTTAAGGATCACCTTGAATGGCAAATGCTAGGTGAGAGGCACGAGCCATTGCAAGATGCATCAGTGAGAGGGAATTAGCGTTGAAACCATTAATGGGAAGCAACTGTAACACACCGGTTGGGAGGATAACTATAGGTTAAATCCCCAATGCGAGGAAAGATCCAGAATCTCCATTTTTGTAAAAGGGGCCTGATCCTAGTGACCTGAAAATCTAAGAGACCCTTTTCTTTGTAATTAAACTCAGTTACTATTTTTTTGGTTAGCTTAAAACCAACCTTTTTCAAACCAAATTTTATGTTTTCTTTTAAAGCTAACTTAGAAAAGAAAAAGCACCAATCTAATTCTTTAAACTAATATCAGGTGTGAAATGAAAACCCATCCCAGTGAACGATCCTAGAGCCACTATGCTATGCTAGCTGAGGCTATCCTAGTATATGGTGAAATAGGTTATAAATTTTGTTGATTACTCCCGTTTGAGGACTGAATTAGAAGACACTAGCTGGGCACAAATCAATGCACTTAACGTCTCTAGAATGTGGTTGACATGAATGACTCCAGGTCATGAGCTCAAGGCTAATGATGACATGAAATACTTTAGGTCGTGAGCTCAGGGCTCTAGATTCTATGAATAACATATTGTTGTGGATGATATCAATGATTGGGTTGTGAGCACAGGACCCTAGATGCAATAAACAACTCTGGGTTGCGCTTGACATGAAAAACACTAGGTCGTGAGCTTAAAGCTCTAGATGCTATGAACATCTTAGGGTTGTGGATGACATGAGTCACTTTGGGTCTTGAGCTTAAGGCTCTAGATGTTATGAACAAATATGGAAAATGGTTGACATGAACGACCCTAGGTCATGAGTTGAGGGCTTCAGATGCCATGAATAACTCAGATGCTATGAGCGCCTTTGGGTTTTGGTTGACATGAACAACTTTTGGTCATGAGTGTAGGGCTTTAGATGCTATGAACAACTTAGGGCAATCGATAACATGAAAGACTGTAGGTCATGAGCTCAAGGTTCTAGATTCTATGAAAAAAAATCAAGTTTGTCAATGACATGAAATATTCTAGGTCGTGAGATTAGGGGTCTAGATTCTATGACCAGTTTGGTGTTGTGGATGATATGAATGTCACTAGGTCATGAGCTCAAGGCCCTAGATGCAATGAATAATGTTAGGTTGTTGTTGACATGAAAGACTCTAGGTCGTGAGCTTAGAGCTTTAGATGCTATGAACAACTCAAGGTTGTGGGTGACATGAGCCACTCTTGGTCTTGAGCTCATGGATCTAGATGCTATGAATAGCCTTGGGTTGGGGTTGACATGAGCAACTCTGGGTCTTGAGCTTATGGATTTAGATGCTATGAACAACTTAGGGTTGTCAATGACATGAAAGACTTCAGGTCGTTAGCTTAGGACTCTAGATTCTATGAGTAACTCAGAGTTGTGGATAACGTGAACAACTCTAAGTCATGAGCTCAAATACCTAGATGTAATGAATGGTTCTAGGTAGTGGTTGACATGAAAGAATCTAGGTCATGAGCTCCGGGATTTAGATGTTATGAAGAGCTCAGTGTTATGGACAACATGAACCACTCTATGTCTTGAGCTCAAAGCTCTAGATGTTATGAGCAGCTCTAGCATGTGGTTAACATGATCAACTATGGGTCTTGAGCTCAAGCCTCTAGATGCTATTAATAGATCAGTTTGTTGATGACATGAGCTGCACTATGTCATGACCTGAGAGCTGTAGAGGCTATGAACATTTTTGGGTTGTGGTTGACATTAATGACTCCAGGTCGTGTGCTCAGGGCTCTTGATTCTATGAACAACTTAGGCCTATCGATGACATGAAAGATTACGGGTCATGAGCTTAGAGCTCTTGATACTATGAACAACTCAGTGTTGTGGATGACATGAGCAATGTGTGTATGAACAACTCAGGGCTCTAGATGCTATGAATACCTTTTGGTTATGGTTAACCTAGACAACTTTAAGTCATGAGCTCAAGGCTCTAGATACTATTAACAACTCAGGGTTGTGGATAGCATGAGCTACTCTAGGTCATGAGCTTAGGATCTATAATAGCTTTAGGTTATGGTTGACATGAATGACTACGGGTCGTGTACTCAATGCATTTTATGTTATGAACTACTCAGGGTTATTGATGAAATGAAAGACTCTAGGTCATGAGCTTAGGGCTCTTGATCCTATGAACAACTAAGGGTTATGGATGATAAGAGCTACTCTAAGTAATAAGCTCATGTATCTAAATGCTATGAATAACTAAGGTTTATGGATGACCTGACCTTATCTCAATCGTGAGCTTAGGGCTTTAGATGCTATGAACAACTCTGGGTTGTGGTTGCTGAGAACGACTTTGGATTGTCAGTTGAAGGCTATAGATGTTATGAACAACTCAGGGCTATGGATGACATGAGCTACTTTGGGTCATGATCTCAGGCCTCTAGTTGCGATGAACAACTCTAGGTAGTTGTTGACATGAATGACTTATGGTCATGAGCTCAAGGCTTTATATTCTATGAACATCCTAGGGTTATGGATGACATGAACGACTCTAGCTCATCAAATTAAGGCCCTAGATGCAATGAACAACTTTGGGTTGTCATTGATATGAAAGACTTAGGGTCATGAGCTCAAGGCTCAAGATTCCATGAAGAACTCAAGGCTATAGATGACATGTGCCACTCTAAGTCTTAAGCTTAGGACTCTAGATGCTATGAATAGCTCTGGGCTGTGGCTGACATGAACAACTCTGGGTCATAAGCTTTGGGCTTTAGATGCAATCAACAACTCAGGGTTGTCGATGACATTACCCACTTTGGGACATGAGCCTGCTTTAGATGCTATGAACAAATTTGGGCTATGGTTGTCATGAACGACTCTGATTCGTGAGCTTAGGGATCTAGATGCTATGAATAGCTCAGAGTTGTCAATAACATGAAAGACTAAGAGTCGTGAGCTCAGGGCTTAAGATTCTATGAACAGCTCAAGGTTATCAATGACATGAAAGACTCCGAGTCATGAGCTCAAGGCTTTAGATTCTATGAACATCTCAAGGTTGTGGATGATACGAATGACTCTTGGTTATGGGCTTAGGGCCTTAGATGCTATGAACAACTTTGGTTTGTGCTTGACAAGAAAGACTTTAGGTCATGAGCTTAGAGTTCTAGATGCTACGAACATCTCAAGGTTGTGGATGACATGAGCCATTCTTGTTCTTGAGCTTAGAGCTCTAAATGCTATTAACAGCTTTAGGTTGTGGTTGACATGAACGTCTCTAAGTCACAAGCTCAGGCCTTTAGATGCTATGAACAACTCAGGGCCATTGACGACATGAGCTACTCTCAGTCCTGAGTTCAAGGCTTTAGATGTTATGCACAACTCTAGGTTATGGTTGACATGAACAACTCCAGGTTGTGAGCTTAAGGCTCTAGATGCTATGAAGCGCTCAGGGTTGTCAATGAAAAGAAAGGCTCCAGGTCACGAGCTTAGGACTCTAGATTCTATGAACTACTTAGGGTTGTGGATAACAAGAACGAATTTGAGTCATGAGGTTAGGGCTCTAGATGCAATGAATAACTCTAGGCTGGTGTTGACACGAAAGACTTCGGGTTATGAGCTCACGACTATAGAGGCTATGAACAACCTAGGATTGTGGATGACATCAGCCACTCTAGGTCTTAAGCTCAAGATTCTAGATGCTATGAACAACTCTAGGTTGTGGTTGACATGAACGACTATGGTTTGTGAGCTGAAGGCTCTGGATGCTATTAACAGCTTAGGATTGTGGATGACATGAGCTACTCTAGGTCGTGAGCAACTCTAGATTGTGGTTGACATGAACAAATCTAGGTCGTGGGCTTAGGGCTCTTGAAGCTATGAACAACTCAGGGTAGTCAATGACATGAAAGACAATGGGTCATGAGCTAAGGCCTCTTAATACTATGAACAACTCAGTGTTATGGTTGACATGAACGACTCTTTATCGTGACCTCAGGGCACTAGTTGCTATGAATATTATAGGGTTGTGGATAACATAGGCTGCTCTGGGTCGAGAGATCAAGGATTTAAATGCTATGAACAACATTAGGCAGTGGTTGACATCAATAGCTCTGGCTCATGAGCTCAAGGCTTTAGATGTTATGAACAACTTTTCATTATGGTTGACATAAACGACTTTGGGTAATGAGCTTAGGGCCCTAGATACAATTAACAATTCTAAGCTATGGTTGGCATGAAAGACTTCGAGTTGTGAGCTCATGGCTCTAGATGCTATGAACAACTCTGGACTATGGATGACATTAGCCACTCTAAGTCTTGAGCTCAGGGCTTTAAATGCTATGAACAACTCTAGGTTATGGTTGACATGAATGACTTTGAGTCATGAGCTTCAGGCTCTTGATGTTATTAATAGTTCATGGTTGTGGAAGACATGAGGTACTCTAGGTCATGAGCTTAAGGCTCTAGATGCTATGAAGAACTTCAGGCTAAGGTTGAGATGAAAGACTCCGGGTCGAGAGCTCAGGGATCTTCATGCTATGAACAACTTAGAGCTATCAATGTCATGAAACACTACAGGTCATGGGCTCAACATTGTAGATACTATGAACAACTCAAAGTTATAGTTGACATGAACGAGTCTCGATTGTGAGCTTAAGGCTCTAGTTTCCATGAACAACTAAGGGTTTTGGATAACATGGGATACTCTTAGTTGTGAGCTCAGGGCTTTAAATGCTATGAACAATGTTGGGTTGTGGTTGACATGAATGACTCTGTGTCGTGAGCTTAGGGCTCTTGATGCTATAAACAACTCAGAGTTTGTGGATGACATGAACGACTCTGGGTCCTAAGATCAAGGACCTAGAATCAATGAACAACTCTAGGTTGTGATTGGCATGAAAGACTCTAAGTTGTGAGCTCATAGCTCTAGATGCTATGAACAACTCAAGGCTATGGATGACATTAGCCACTCTAGGTCTTGAGCCCAGGGCTCTAAATGCTATGAACAGCTCTGGGTTATGCTTGACATGAACAACTTCGAGTCGTGAGGTCCAGGCTCTAAATGCTATTAATAGCTCAAGGTTATGGAAGACATGAGGTACTTTAGGTCGTGATCTCAGGTCTCTAGATGCTATGAACATATTTGGGCTATGGTTAAGATGAATGACTCCGGGTGGTGAGCTCAGGGCTCTTGATGCTATGAACAACTTAGAGCTATCAATGACATGAAATATTATGGGTCACGAGCTTAGCACTTTAGATACTATGAACAAATAATGGTTATGGTTCACATGAACAAATCTCGATCGTGAGCTCAAGGCTCCAGTTGCTATGAATAACTAAGGGCTATGGATAACATGGGATACTCTTAGTTGTGAGCTTAGGGCTCTAAATGCTATGAACAACATTGGGTTATGGTTGACATGAATGACTCCATGTCATGATCTCATAGCTCTTGATGCTATGAACAAGTTAGGGTTATGGATGACATAAATGACTCTAATTCGTGAGGTCAAGGCTCTCGATTTTATGAATAACTCTACACTATGGTTGAAATGAACGATTATAGGTCATGAGCTTAGGGCTTTAAATGCTATGAACAATGTTGGGTTATGGCTAACATGAGCGAATATGGGTTGTGAGCTTAGTGTTGTAGATGCTATTAATAGCTCAAGGATGTGGATGACATGAGCTACTCTAGTTCATGAGCTCAAGGCACTAGATGATATGAAGAGCTTTGGGTTGTGGGTCAATAAACGACTTCTGGCCCTAAGCTCAAGGCTTTAAATGCTATGAACAACTCAAGGTTGCCGATGACATGAGCTAATTTGGGTTGTGAGCTCAAGGCTTTGAATGCTATGAATAACTTTAGGTTGTGGTTGACATGAATGACTTAAGGTCGTGAGCTCAGAGCTCTAGATGTTTTGAATAGCTCAGGGTTGTCGATAACATGAAAGACTTTAGGTATTGAGATTAGGGCTCTAGATGCTGTGAACACTCAGGGTTGTTGATGACATCAGTCGTTCTAAGTCTTGTGTTCAAGTCTCTAGATGCTATGAACAACTCTGGGTTGTGGTTGACATGAATGAATACAGGTCATGAGCTCAAGGCTCTAGATGCTATTAACAATTAAGGGTTGTGGATGAAATGAGCTTATCTTGCTTGTGAGCTCAAGGCTCAAGATGATATAAACAGTTCTAAGTTGTGGTTGACATGAATGAATCTGGGTCATGAGCTTAGGACACTTGATGCTATGAAGAACTTAGGATTGTCAATAACATGAAAGACTATGGGTTATGAGCTCAAGGCTCTAGATACTACGAACAACTTAGAGTTGTGGTTGACATGAATGACTCTTGGTCATGAGCTCAAGGGACTAGTTGCTATAAATAGTTGAGGGTTATGGATAACACGGGCTACTCTAGGTCATGAGCATGGGGCTCTATATGCAATGAACAACGTTGGGTTATGGTTGACATGAATAACACTATGTCATGAGCTCAAGTCTCTAAATGCTATGAATAGCTAATGGCTATTGATGACATGAAAGACTTTAGGTTGTGAGGTCAAGGCTCTAGATGTTAAGAATAACTCTAGGTTGAGGTTCACATGAATGACTCTAGGTCTTGAGATGAGGACTTTAGATGTAAATAATGGCTCAGGGATGTGGATCACATCAACTACTCTAGTTTGTGAGCTCAAGGCTTTAAATGCTATCAGCAGCTTAGGTTTATCATTGACATGTGCCACTTTGGGTTGTGAGCTTAGGGCTTCAGTTGCTATGAACTACTCTAGGATGTCGCTGACATGAACAACTCTAGTGGGTGAGCTAAGGGTTCTAGCTTCTATGAGAAACTCAAGGTTCCCGATGACATGACAGACTCCAGGTCGTTATCTCAGGCTCTAGATTCTATTAGCAACATAGGATTGTGGCTGACATGAACGACTCAAGGTCGGGAGCTTAGAGCCCTAGATGCTATGAACAACTCTAGGTTGTGGTTCACATTAATGACTCCGGGTATTGAGTTGAGGGCTTTAGATGCTATGAACAACTCAGGGTTGTCAATGACAAACCATTTTAGGTCGTGAGCTCAAGGCTTTAGATGTTATGAACAACTTTCGATTGTGGTTGACATGAAAGACTCTGGGTCATGAGCTCAAGGCTTTAGATTTTATGAACAACTCAGGGTTGTCAATGAAAGACTCTGGGTTGTGAACTTAGGGCCTCAATTTCTATGAACAGGTTAGGGTTGTGGATGAAATGAATGACTCTCGGTCTTGAGCTTTAGGCCCTAGATGCAGAGAACACCTCTAAGTTATGGTTGACCTGAAAAACTCTAAGTCGTGAGCTCAAGGCTTTCGATGCTATGAAAAGCTCTAAGTTATGGTTGACATGAACGACTCCAATTCATGAGCTCATGGCTCTAGATGCTATGAACAACTCAAGATTTTTATGACATGAAAGACTTGGAGTTGTGAGCACAAAGCTCTAAATTCTATGAATAGGTCAGGGTTGTGGATGACATGAATGACTCTCACTTCTGAGGTCTGAGGTTTATATGAAATGAACAACTCAGGATTGTGGTTGACATGAAAGAGTCTGAGCCATGAGTTCATGGCTCTAAATGATATGAACAACTCTAGGCTATGGTTGACATGAATGACTTTGGGTTATGAGCTCAGGGTTTTAGATGCTATGAACAACTTTAAGTTATGGTTGACAAGGACTTAAGGCTATGAGCTCAGGGCTCCTGATGCTATGAACAACTCGGAGTTGTCGATGACATGAAAGACTACAAATCATGAGCTCAGGACTATAGATACTCTGAAAAACTTAAGGTTATGGTTGACATGAACTACTCTAGGTCGTGAGCTCAAGGCTAGTTCATATAAACAACTAAGGGTTGTGGATAACATGGGCTACTCTAGATTGTGAGCTTAGGACTCTAGATGCTATGAATAACATTGGGTTATGGTTGACATGAACGACTTCATGTCATGAGCTTAAGGCTCTAGATGCTATGAACAAGTCAGGGCTATGAATGACATGAACAACTTTGGGTCATGAGGTAAGGGCTCTAGATTTAATGAATTGCTCTATGTTGTGGTTGAGATGAACGACTATGGGTCATGATTTTAGGGTTCTATATGCTAAGAACGCCTCGGGGCTTTGGATAACATGGGCTACTCTAGATCATGGGCTCAAGGCTCTTAATTCTATGAACAAAGTTTGGATGTGGTTGGCACGAATGACTTCGAGTTGTGAGCTTAAAGCTCTGGATAATATGAATAGATTTGGGTTGTCGATGACATGAAAAATTCAGGGTTGTGAGCTTAGGTTCTAGATTCTATGAATAGATTAGGGGTCTTAAGGACATGTACGAGACTTGGTCGTGAGCTTAGGGTCATAGATGGAATGAACAACTCTAGGTTGTGGTTGACATGAAAGGCTCTGGGTCGAGAGCTCAAAGCTCTAGATCCTATGAACAGATTAGGGTTGTGGATGACATCAGCCACTCTAGCTATTAAGCTCAAGGCTCTAGATGCTATGAATAACTCTAAGTTGTGGTTGATATGAATAACTCCAGGTTGTGAGCATAAGGCTCTAGATGCTATTAATAGCTCAGGGTTATCGCTTACATGAGCTACTCTAGGTCGTGATCTCAGTGATTCATGCCTAATTGGTGTCTCAGCTAATTCATGTCCAGCTGGTGCTCCTTGATTGAGGGAGTAATCAACAAAATTTATAACCTATTACACCATATACTAGGGTAGCAAAGACAAAGCTACTATAGCATAGTGGCCCTAGGATCGTTCACTGGGATGGGTTTTCACTTCACAAATGATATTAATTCAAAGCTGAATTGGCGCCTTTTCATTTCAAGGTTAGCTTTAAAAGAAAACATAAAGATGTTTGAATGAAAAACAAAGGTTTGGTTTTAAACTAACCAAAAATAGTAACTGATTTTACTTACAAAGAAAAGTGTTTCTTGGAGTTTCAGATCACTAGGCTCAGATTCCTCCTACAAAAAGGGAGTTCCGGTCACTTGTTTCTTTTCCTCGCATTAGAGAATTAACATATAGTTCCTTCTCCAACCGGTGTTGTATAGATGCTTCCCATTAATGGGTTCAAACACTAAATCCCTCTCACTGATGCAACTTGCAATGGCTCATACCTCTCACCTAGCACTTGCCATTCAAGGTGATCTTTAACCTTGGATTACCCGTCAAAAGCTCGCAAGAGATAACTAATGGATGTCTCATTGGAGTCCAAAAGCTTACCAAGTGTTGGCTATTCTAGAAAATCCTACCTTCAAGTCACCTCTCAGAGGCTCGCAAGGGGTAAACTAGTGAATCTCCATGGACGAAGATCACTTGCCTTACCAAGTGTTGGCCCAGGTGATTTAAAGGCGTTTTAAGTTAACTAAAAAGATAAAAACCATTAACGGGTCACACTTTCTCTTCATTAAAAACTAAAACAACAAAACTTCCAATTTATGCATGTGGAAACTTACCCGGTTACCTTAGCTCCAAGAGACGAAGAGCCTAGCCTCTCATCCTCTAAGGAAAAATCCTCAGAGTTTGATTGGCTAGAAAGAAAATGAAAATGAAAAAGAAGAATATATATGAAAAACAGAGCAAGTGCTCTGTTTGTTGATTCTATATATGATATATTATATGATGGATTCTCCTTTTTACAATGGATGCAAGGGAGTTTATATAGGAAGGTAATTTACCCTTCCTTGGATACTTCCTAGCTAAGGAATTACATGAGTGGCTGAATACAAGGAGAAAATGGAAATTTAGACACAAAAATATCAGAAGAAAAGATCTAAAAGAGTCGGTGCACAACTATCGGGAAGCTTCAGGACCGTTGCACTGTGCAAAATGAGGTTTGCGAGATTTCGCAGATGAACAAAAAGGGTTGCGAAATTACTTCGCAGCAACCGGTTGGTTTCGTACCGCTGAGAAGTGGTCTTCCAGCTTGTGGCTATCAGCTTCCAACTTGACGTGAAGCTTCAGGGGGAATTCACAGCACTGTGCAAAAAGGCTGCGAAATATCTCGCAACAAAAGGGTGATTTCGTAGCACTTTGCAAAATCTTCCTTCAGCTTGGAGTGATCGGCTTCCAATGGCTGTAACTGCCTCATTTCGACTCCAAATTGTGTACCGTTTGAAGCATTGGATTGTTGACTTCCTAAGCTTTAAAATGACATATAGCATGTAGACGGGAAGTGCTCCAAAAGTGCACAAGAAGACTGCAGCTGCTGTCCTCTGTTTTCCTTTTTGCTTTTCTCCTCTTTGCTTCTCTCCTTGTATTCCGGATTTGCTTATGGCAAAGGACTTCAAAGCTTTGGTTCTTCATGTTTTTGAGCTTTCCATTGCCTTGCCATGGATTCCAAATAACTCTCCTCAATCTCGGATTGCTTTGGTGATCAAAAAGCTATCAAAACACCAAAACTTAACACAATTTGATTAGAATTGATTGCAAGGGTCCTTAACATGTTAATTGGGTTAAAAGGCAATAACTACTACTCAAAAGTGTTTAAAAGAGTTAATTACAAGCTACAAAATAGCACTTTTTGAGTAGTAATCACTCAGGGCTCTAGATACTATGAACAACTCTGGGTGATGGTTGAGATGAACGAATCTGATTTGTGAGCTCAAATCTCTTAATGCTAAGAACAAATCAGGGCTAGAAATGACATGAAATACTATGGGTCTTGATCTCAAGGCTCTAGATATTATGAACAAGTCAGCGTTGTGATTGACATAAATGACCCTAGGTCCTGAGATTAGGCCACTAGTTGCTATGAACATTTGAGGACTGTTGATAACATGGGCTACTCTAGGTTATGAGCTTAGGGCTCTAGATGCTAAGAACAATGTTGGGTTGTGGTTGACATGAATGACTCTGTGTCAAGAGCTCGAGCTCTAGATGCTATGAATAGCTCAGGGATATGGATGACATGAAAGACTTTAGGTCATGAGATCAGGACTCTAGATGCTATGAACATAGCTGGGTTATGGTTGACATGAATGACTTTGGGTTATGAGCTTAGGGCTCTAGATGCTGTTAAGAGCTCATAGTTGTCAATGACATGAAAGACTATGGGTTGTGAGCTTAGGGCTTTAAACACTAGGAATAGCTCAAGGCTATGGTTGACATGAACAACTCTTAGTCATGAGCTCAGGGCTCTAGATGCTATGAATAGCTCAATGCTAAGGATAACGTAGGCTACTCTAGATCATGAGCTCAAGGCTCTAGATGCTATGAACAACTCTAGGTTGTGGTTAATATGAATGACTCTAGGTCTTCAGGTCAAGGCTATATATGTTATGAACAACTTTGGGTTGTGGTTGACATGAACAACTTCGAGTTGTGAGCTCCAGACTTTATATGCTATGAACAACTCAAGGCTATTGATGACATGAGCTACTCTTGTTCATGAGCTTAGGGCACTAGATGCTATCAAAAGCTCTTAGTTGTGCTTCACATGAATGACTTTAGGTCATGAGTGGAGGGCTCTTGATGCTATGAATAGCTCAAGGTTGTCACTGAAAAAAAATACTACAGGTCATTAGCTCAGGGCTCTTGATGCTATGAACAACTTAGGGTTGTGAATGACATGAGCTAGTCTAGGTTGTGAGCTTAGGGCTTTAAATGTTATGAACATGTCAGGGTTTTGGATGACATGAATGACTTGAGGTCATGAGCTATGGGACGTAAATACTATGAACATCTCAAGGTTATGGTTGACATGAACGACTCTAAGTCATGAGCTCAAGACTTTAGATGTTACGAACAACTTAGGGTTGTTGATGACATGTTCCACTCTAGGTTGTGAGCTCATGGCTTTAGATGCCATGAACAACTCTAGGTTGTAGTTGACATGAATGACTCGAGGTGTGAGCTCTTGGCTCTAGGTAATACGAACAACTGAAGGTTATCGATGACATGAAAGACTTCAACTTGTGAGCTCAGAGCTCTATATTCTATGAGCATCTCAGGGTTGTGAATGAAATTGATGACTCTAGGTCATGAACTCAGGGCCCTAGATGCAATGAACAACTCTAGGTTGTGGTTCACATGAAAGACTCCAGGTCATGAGCTCAACGCTCTAGATGCTATGAAGAGCTCTAGGTTGTGGTTGACGTGAATGACTCTAGATCATAAGATTGGGGTTCTAGATGCTATGAATACCTCTAGGATGTGGTTGACATGAACGACTCAATGTCACGAGTTCAAGGCTCTAAATGCTATTCACAGCTCAGGGTTGTGAATGAGATGAGTTACTTTGGTTTGTTAGCTTAGGGCAATCGATGACATAAAATACCACGGATTCTGAGCTCAAGGATTTTGATGCTATGAGTGGCTCAAGGTTATGGATGACATGAGCTACTATAGGTCATGAGCTCATGACTCTAAATGCTATGAATAACTCATGGTTATAGATTACATGAGCTCCTCTAGATCGTGAGCTCAAGGCTCTATATGCTATAAATAGCTCTGGGCTGTAGTTGATGTCAACGACTTTGGGTCGTGAGCTTAAGGCTCTAGATGCTATGAACATTTCAAGGCTATGGATGACATGAACGACTCTGGGTCATCAACTCAAGGCCCTAGATGCAATGAAATGTTGTAGGTTGTGGTTGACATATAAGACTCCGAGTCATGAACTTATGGCTTTAGATGATATGAACAACATTGGGTTGTGGTTAGCATGAACGACTCCGGGTCATGAGCACAGGGCTTGAGATGCTAAGAATAGCTTAGTGTTGTTAATTACATGAGTGACTTTGGGTCACGAGATGAGGGCTTTAGATGCTCTTAACAAATCTGGGTTGTGGTTGACATAAATGACGCCTGGTCATGAGCCCAAGGCTCCAGATTCTATGATCAACTCAAGGCTAATGGTTACATCAAAGACTCTATATCATGAGGTCAGGGCTCTAGATTCTATGAAGAACTTATTGTTGTGGATGATATCAATAACTGGGTTGTGAGCATAGGGCCCTAGATGCAATGAACAAGTCTGGGTAGCGTTTGACATGAAAAACACTAGGTCATGAGCTCAAAACTCTAGATGCTATGAACAACTCAGGGTTGTGGATGACATGAGTCACTTTGGGTCTAGAGCTTAAGGCTCTAGATATTATGAACAACTCTGGGAAATGGTTGACATGAACGACCCTAGGTCATGAGCTGAGGGCTTCAGATGCTATGAATAACTCATAACTATAGATGACGTGAGCCTCTCTAGGTCATGACCTGAGGGCTTTAGATGCTATGAATGCCTTTGGATTGTGGTTGACATGAACAACTTTTGGTCATGAGTGTAGGGCTCTAGATGTTATGCTCAGGGCTATCGATAACATCAAACATTGTAGGTCATGAGCTCAAGGTTCTAGATTCTATGTACAAATCAAGTTTGTTAATGACATGAAAGATTCTGGATCATGAGATCAAGGGTCTAGATTCTATGAAAAACTTGGTGTTGTGGATGATATGAATGACACTACGTTGTGAGCTCAAGGCCCTAGATGCAATGAATAATGTTAGGTTCTTGTTGAGAAGAAAGACTCTGGGTCATGTGCTTAGAGCTCTAGATGCTATGAACAATTCAAGGCTATGGATGACATGAGCCACTCTTGGTCTTGATCTCATAGCTCTAGATGCTATGAATAGCCTTGGCTTATGGTTGACATGAGTGACTCCGGGTCTTGAGCTTAGGGATTTAAATGCTATGAACAACTTAGGGTTGTCAATGACATGAAAGACTTCGGGTCGTGAGCTTAGGACTCTAGATTATATGAGTAACTCAGAGTTATCGATAACGTGAACTACTCTAAGTCATGAGCTCAAGTACTTAGAAGTAATGAATAGCTCTAGGCAGTGGTTGACATGAAAGAATCTAGGTCATGAGCTCTGGGCTTTAAATGTTATGAAGAGCTCAGTGTTATGGACAACATGAACCACTCTATGTCTTGAGCTCAAAGCTTTAGATGTTATGAGCAGATCTAGGTTATGGTTAACATGATCAACTCTAGGTCGTGAGGTCAAGCCTGTAGATGCTATTAACAGCTTAGGCCTATCGATGGCATCAAAGATTATGGGTTGTGAGCTTAGAGCTCTTGATACTATGAACAACTCAATGTTGTGGATGACATGAGCCACTGTGTGTATGAATAACTCAGGGCTCTAGATGCTATGAATACCTCTCGGTTGTGGTTAACCTAGACAACTTTAAGTCATGAGCTCAATGCTCTAGATACTATTAACAACTCAGGGTTATGGATTACATGAGCTACTCTAGGTCGTGCACTCAGGATCTATAACAACTTTAGGTTATGGTTGACATGAATGACTACGGGTCGTGTGCTCAATGCACTTTATGATATGAACAACTGAGGGCTATTGATGAAATAAAAGACTATGAGTCGTGAGTTTAGGGCTCTTGATCCTATGAATAGCTAAGGGTTATGGATGACAAGAGCTACTCTAAGTCGTAAGCTTATGTTTCAAAATGCTATGAATAGCTAAATTTTTTGGATGACATGATCTCATCTCAATCGTTAGCTTAGGGCTTTAGATGCTATGAACAACTTTGGGCTGTGGTTGACGAGAATGACTTTGGGTCGTCAACTAAAGGCTATAGATGCTATGAACAACTCAGGTCTATGGATGACATGCTACTTTGGGTCATGAACTCGGGCCTCTAGTTGCGATGAACAACTCTGGGTAGTTGTTAACATGAATGACTTCTGGTCATAAGCTTAAGGCTTTATATGCTATGAACTTCTCAGAGTTATGGATGACATGAATGACTTTGGGTAGTCAACTTAAGGCCCTAGATGCAATGAATAGCTTTGGGTTTTCTTTGATATGAAAGACTCCGGGTCATGACCTCAAGGCTCTAGATGCCATGAACAACTCAAGGCTATGGATGACATGTGCCACTCTGGGTCTTAAGCTTAGGGCTCTAGATGCTATGAATAGCTCTGGCTTGTGGCTGGTATGAACTAATCTAGGTCGTAAGATTTGGGCTTTAGATGCAATGAACAACTCAGGGTTGTCAATGACATTATCCACTTTGGGACGTGAGCCTACTTTAGATGCTATAAACAACTATGGGCTATGGTTGAAATGAAATACTCTGATTCGTGAGCTTAGAGATCTAGATGCTATGAACAACTCAAGTTTGTCAATAACATGAAAGACTAAGAGTTGTGAGCTGAGTGCTCAAGAATCTATGAACAACTCAAGGTTTTCGATGACATGAAAGACTTCGAGTCATGAGCTCAAGGCTTTAGATTCTATGAACAACTCAGGGTTGTGGATGATATGAATGACTCTTGGTTATGAGCTTAGGGCCCTAGATGCAATGAACAACTTTGGTTTGTGCTTGACAAGAAATACTTTAGGTCATGAGCTTAGAGCTCTAGATGCTATGAACATCTCAAGGTTGTGGATGACATGATCCATTCTTGTTCTTGAGCTCGGGGCTCTAGATGCTATTAACAACTTTAGGTTATGGTTGGCATGAATGTCTCTGAGTCACTAGCTCACGCTTTTAGATGCTATGAATAACTCAGGGCCATTGGCGACATGAGCCACTCTCAGTCCTGAGTTCAAGGTTTTAGATGTCATACACAACTCTAGATTATGGTTGACATGAACAACTCCGGGTTGTGAGCTCAAGGCTCTAGATGCTATGAAGTGCTCAGGGTTGTTGATGAAAAGAAAGGCTCTAGGTCACGAGCTTAGGACTCTAGATTCTATGAGCTACTCAGAGTTGTGGATAATAATAACGACTTTGAGTCATGAGGTTAGGGCCCTAGATGCAATGAATAACTCTAGGCTGGTGTTAACACGAAAGACTTCGGGTTGTGAGCTCAGGACTCTAGAGGTTATGAACAACTTAGGATTATGGATGACATCAACCACTTTGGGTCTTGAGGTCAAGGCTCTAAATGCTATGAACAACTCTAGGTTATGGTTGACATGAATGACTCTGGTTTGTGAGCTCAAGGCTCTAGATGCTATTAATAACTTAGGGTTGTGGATGACATGAGCTATTGTAGGTCATCATCAACTCTAGGTTGTTGTTGACATGAACAACTCCGGGTCATGGGCTTAGGGCTCTTAAAGCTATGAACAACTCAGGGTAGTCAATGACATGAAAGACAATGGGTCATGAGCTAAGGGCTCTTGATACTATGAACAACTCAGAGTTGTGGTTGACATGAATGACTATTTATCTTGACCTTAGGGCACTAGTTGCTATGAATAGTATAGGGTTGTTGATAACATGGGCTACCTTGGGTCGAGAGCTCAAGGCATTAAATGCTATGAACAACATTGGGTAGTGGTTGCCATGAATAGCTTTGGCTCATGAGCTCAGGGCTTTATATGTTATGAGTAACTTTACGTTATGGTTGACATGAACGACTCTGATTTGTGAGCTCAGGACTTCAGATTCTATGAATAGCTTAGAGTTATGGATGACATGAACGACTATGGGTCATGAGCTTAGGGCCCTAGATGCAATGAACAACTCTAGGCTATGGTTGGCATGAAAGACTTCGAGTTGTGAGCTCATGGCTCTAGATGCTATGAACAACTAAGGAGTGTGGATGACATTAACCACTCTAGGTCTTAAACTCAGGGCTCTAAATGCTATGAACAACTCTAGGTTGTGGTTGACATGAATGACTTTGAGTAGTGAGCTCCAAGCTCTTGATGTTATTAATAGCTCAGGGTTATGGAAAACATGAGGTACTCTAGGTCATGAGCTTAGGGCTCTAGATGCTATGAACAACTTCAGGCTAAGGTTGAGATGAACGACTCCGGGTCGTGAGCTCATGTCTCTTGATGCTATAATCTACTTAGAGCTATCAATGACATGAAAGACTATAGGTCATGGACTCAACGCTATAGATACTATGAACAACTCAAATTTATGGTTGACATAAACGACTCTCGATTGTGAGCTTAAGTCTCTAGTTGTTATGAACAACTAAGGGTTGCAGATAACATGGGATACTCTTAGTTGTGAGCTTAGGGCTCTAAATTCTATGAATAATGTTAGGTTGTGGTTGACATGAATGACTCTGTGTCGTGAGCTTAGGGCTCTAGATGCTATGAAAAACTCAGAGTTGTGGATGACATGAACGATTCTGGGTCGTGACCTTAGGGCCCTAGATGCAATGAACTACTCTAGGTTGTGGTTGGCATGAAAAACTCTAAGTTCTGAGCTCATGGCTTTAGATGCTATGAACAACTCAGGGCTATGGACGACATTAACCACTCTAGATATTGAGCCCAGGGCTCTAAATGCTATGAACAACTCTGGGTTATGCTTGACATGAACGACTCCGAGTTGTGAGCTCCAAGCTCTAGATGCTATTAATAGCTTAGGGTTATGGATGAAATGAGGTACTTTAGGTCATGATCTTAGGTCTCTAGATGCTATAAACAACTAAGGGTTGTGGATAACATGGGATACTCTTGGTTGTGAGCTCAGGGCTCTAAATGCTATGAACAACATTGGGTTGTAGTTGACATGAATGACTTCATGTCATGAGCTCATGGCTCTAGATGCTATGAAGAAGTTAGGGTTATGGATGACATGAACAACTCTAATTCGTGAGGTCAAGGCTCTCGATTCTATAAATAACTCTACACTGTGGTTGAAATGAATGATTATAGGTCATGAGCTTAATGCTCTAAATGCTATGAACAACGTTGGGTTCTGGCTAACATGAATGAATCCGGGTTGTGAGCTTAGGGCTCTAGATGCTATTAACAACTCAAGAATGCAGATGACATGAGCTACTCTAGTTCGTGAGCTCAAGACACTAGATGATACGAAGAGCTTTGGGTTGTGGTTGACATAAACGACTCTTGGTCCTGAGCTCAAGGCTTTAAATGCTATGAACAACTCAGGGTTGTCGATGACATGAGCTAATTTGGGTTGTGAGATCCAGGCTTTGAATGCTATGAACAAATTTAGGTCGTGGTTGACATGAACGACTTGAGGTCATGAGCTCAGAGCTCTAGATGTTTTGAATAGCTCAGGGTTTTCGATCACATGAAAGACTTTGAGTCTTGATCTTAGGGCTCTAGATGCTGTGAACGCTTAGGGTTGTTGATGACATCAGTCGTTCTAGGTCTTGTGTTCAAGGCTCTAGATGCTATGAATGGCTTTGGGTTGTGGTTGACATGAATGAATTCAAGTCGTGAGCTCAAGGCTCTAGATGCTATTAATAGTTAAGGGTTGTGGATAAAATTAGCTTCTCTTGCTTGTGAGCTCAAAGCTCAAGATGCTATGAACAGTTCTACGTTATGGTTGACATGAACGAATCTGGGTGATGAGCTTAGGACTATTGATGCTATGAAGAACTTAGGATTGTCAATAACATGAAATACTATGGGTCATGAGCTCAAGGCTCTTGATACTATGAACAAATCAGAGTTGTGGTTGACATGAACGACTCTTGGTCGTGAGCTCAATGGACTAGTTGCTATAAATAGTTCAGGGTTATGGATAACACGAGCTACTCTAGGTCATGAGCATGGGGCTCTAGATGTAATGGACAACGTTGGGTTATGATTGACATGAACGACTCTACGTCATGAGGTCAAGTCTCTAAATGATATGAATAGCTCATGGCTATTGATGACACGAAAGACTTGAGGTCGTGAGGTCAAGGCTCTAGATGTTATGAATAGCTCTGGGTTGTGGTTAACATGAATGACTCTAGGTCTTAAGATGAGGACTCTAGATGTAAATAGTGGCTCAGGGATGTGGATAACATCAGCTACTCTAGTTTGTGAGCTCAAGGCTTTAGATGCTATCATTAGCTCAGGTTTGTCAATGACATGTACCACTTTGGGTCATGAGCTTAGGGCATTAGTTGCTATGAACTACTCTGGATGTTGTTGACATGAATAACTCTAGGGGGTGAGCTCATGGTTTTAGGTTCTATGAGCTACTCAAGGTTCCCAATGACATGATAGACTCCAGGTCGTTATCTAAAGGCTCTAGATTATATTAGCAACATAGGGTTATGGATGACATGAACGACTCAAGGTCGTGAGCTTAGGGCTTTAGATGCTATGAAAAACTTTTGACTGTGGTTGACATGAAGGACTCCAAGTCATGAGCTCAAGGCTCTAGATTCTATGAACAACTCAGGGTTGTCAATGATATGAAAGACTTTGGGTTATGAACTTAGGGCTCCAAATTCTATGAACGGGTTAGGGTTGTGGATGAAATGAATGACTCTCGGTCTTGAGCTTTAGGCCCTAGATGCAATGAACACCTCTAGGTTGTGGTTGACATGAAAGACTCTAAGTCGTGAGCTCATGGCTCTAGATTCTATGAACAACTCAATGCTATCAATGATATAAAACACTCTAGGTCATGAGCTCAAGGCTTTCGATGCTATGAAAAGCTCTAGGATGTGGTTGACATGAACGATTCCGAGTTGTAAGCTCATGACTATAGATGCTATGAGCATATCAAGGTTTTTATGACATGAAAGACTTAGGGTTGTGAGCACAGGGTTATAGATTCTATGAATAGGGCAGGGTTGTGGATGACATGAACGACTATCACTTCTGATGTCTAGGCTCTAAATGCAATGAACAACTCAGGGTTGTGGTTGACATGAAAGACTTTGAGTCGTGAGCTCATGGCTCTTAAATGTTATGAACAACTCTAGGCTATGCTTGACATGAATGACTTTGGGTCATGAGCTCAAGTCTCTAGATGCTACGAACAACTTGAAGTTATGGTTGGCAAGAATAACTCAAGGTAGTGAGCTTAGGGCTCTTGATGCTATGAACAACTCAGAGTTGTCGATAACATGAAAGACTATAGGTCATGAGCTCATGACTATACATACTATGAAATAAATAATGTTATGGTTGACATAAACTACTCTAGGTCGTGAGCTCAAGGCTCTAGTTGCTATAAACAACTAAGGGTTGTGGATAACATGGGCTACTCTTGGTCGTGAGCTTAGGAATCTAGATGCTATGAATAACATTGGGTTGTGGTTAACATGAACGACTTCATGTCATGAGCTCAAGGCTCTAGATGCTATGAACAAGTCAGGGCTATGGAGGACATGAAAGACTTTGGGTCATGAGGTAAGGGCTTTAGATTCAATGAATTGTTTTGTGCTATGGTTGAGATGAATGACTACGGGTCGTGATTTCAGGGCTTTATATGCTAAGAATGCCTTGAAGCTGTGGATAACATGGGCTACTCTGGATCATGAGCTTAGGGCTCTAAATTCTATGAACAAAGTTTAGATGTGGTTGGCATGAATGACTTCGAGTTGTGAGCTTAAAGTTTGGACTATATGAATAGCTCCGGGTTGTCGATGACATGAAAGACTCAGGGTTGTGAGCTTAGGCTCTAGATTCTACAGATAGATCAGGGGTCTTGAAGACATATATGACACTAGGTCATGAGCTCAGGGTCGTAGATGTAATGAACAACTCTAGGTTATGGCTGACATGAAAGACTCTGGGTCGGGATCATAAAGATCTAGATCCTATGAACAACTCGGGGTTATGGATGACATCAGCCATTCTAGCTCTTAAGCTCAGGGCTCTAGATGCTATTAATAACTCTAAGTTGTGGTTGAAATGAATAACTCTAGGTTGTGAGCATAGGGCTCTAGATGCTATTAATAGCTCAAGGCTATTGCTAACATGAATTACTCTAGGTTGTGAGCTCAAGGCTTTAGATACTATGAACAACTTTGGGTGGTGATTGACATGAACGACTCCGATTTGTGAGCTCAGAGCTCCTAATGCTAGGAACAAATTAGGGTTAGCAATGACATGAAATACTATGGGTCTTGATCTCAAGGATCTAGATATTATGAACAACTCAGAGTTGTAATTGACATGAACGACCCTAGGTTGTGATATTAGGGCACTAGTTGCAATGAACAGTTGAGGACTGTGGATAACATGGGCTACTCTGGGTTGTGAGCTTAGGGCTCTGGATGCTAAGAACAACGTTTTGTTGTGGTTGACATGAATGACACTATATCATGAGCTCCAAGCTCTATATGCTATGAATAGCTCAGGGATATGGATGACATGAAAGAGTCTTGGTCATGAGGTTAGGGTTTTAGATGCTATAAACATATCTGGGTTGTGGTTGACATGAATAACTTCAGGTCATGAGCTGAGGACTCTAGATGCAAAGAATGGCTTAAGGATGTGGATAACATGGGTTGCTCTGGGTTCTGAGCTCATGGCTCTAAATGCTATGAACAACACTAGGTTGTGGTTGACATGAATGAATTTAGGTTATGAGCTTAGGGCTCTAGATGCTGTTAAGAGCTCAAGGCTATTGATGACATGAAAAACAACGGGTTATGAGCTTAGGGCTTTAGATACTAGGAACAGCTCAAGGCTATAGTTGACTAAACAACTCTTAGTCATGAGTTTAAGGCTCTAGATGCTATGAATGTCTTAAGGCTAAGGATAACGTGGGCTACTCTTGGTCATGAGCTCAAGACTCTAGATGCTATGAATAGCTTTGGGTTGTGGTTGAGATGAATGAGTCTATGTAGCAAGCTTAAGGCCATAGATGCTATGAACAACTCTAGGTCGTGGTTGATATGAATGACTTTAGGTCTTCAGGTTAAGGCTATATATGTTATGAACAACTTTGAGCTGTGGTCAACATGAACAACTCCGAGTGTGAGCTTCGGACTTTATATGTTATGAACAGCTTAAGGCTATTGATGACATGAGCTACTCTTGTTCGTGAGCTCATGACACTATATGCTATCAATAGCTCTTGGTTGTGCTTGACATGAATGACTTTAGGTCATGAGCATAGGGCTCTTAATGTTATGAATAGCTCAAGGTTGTCACTGACATAAAATACTACAGGTCATGAGGTCAGGGCTCTCAATGATATGAACAACTTAGTGTTGTGAATGACATGAGCTACTCTAGGTTGTGAGCTTAGGGCTCTAAATGTTATGAATGACTCAGCATTATGGATGACATGAGCTCCTCGGGGTCATGAGCTTAGGCCTCAAAATGCTATGAACATGTCAAGGTTTTGGATGACATGAATGACTTGAGGTCATGAACTATGGGCTGTAAATACTGTGAACATCTCAAGGCTATGGTTGACATGAATGACTCTAAGTCATGAGCTTAAGGCTCTAGATGTTATAAACAACTGACATGTGCCACTCTGGGTTGTGAGCTCAAGGATTTAGATGCCATGAACAACTCTGGGTTGTAGTTGACATGAATGACTCTGAGGAGTGAGCCCTTGGCTCCTGGTAATACGAACAACTTAAGGTTATCGATGACATGAAAGACTTCAGGTAGTGAGCTCAGGCCTCTATATTCTATGAGCAGCTCGGAGCTATGAATTGCATAGATGAATTTAGGTCATGAACTCAGTGCCCTAGATGCAATGAATAACTCTTGGTTATGGTTCACATGAAAGACTCCGGGTCGTGAGTTCAACGCTCTAGATGCTATGAACAACTCTAGGTTATGGTTGACGTGAATGACTCCAGATCATAAGCTCGGGGTTCTAGATGATATCAATACCTGTAGGATGTGATTGACATGAACAACTTCAAGTCGTGAGCTCAGGGCTCTAGATGCTATTAACAGCTCAAGGTTATGGATGATATGAGTTACTTTGGTTCGTTAGCTTAGGGCACTAGTTACTATGAACAGCTCTGGGTTGTGGTTTACATGAACAAATTTAGGTTGTGAGCTTAGGGTTCTTAATGCTATGAATAACTTAAGGTTGTCGATGACATAAAAGACTATGGATTCTGATCTCAAGGCTCTTGATGCTATGAGTGGCTCAAGGTTATAGATGACATAAGCTACTCTAGGTCATGAGCTTGTGACTCTAAATGCTATGAACTGCTCGAGGTTGTGGATTACATGAGCACCTTTGGGTTGTGACCTCAAGGCTCTATATCCTATAAATAGCTTTGGATTGTAGTTGACATCAACAACTTTGGGTCATGAGCTTAAGGCTCTAGATGCTATGAATAGCTCAA
Source organism: Vitis x doaniana (assembly GCA_030345155.1). Taxonomy (NCBI): domain Eukaryota; kingdom Viridiplantae; phylum Streptophyta; class Magnoliopsida; order Vitales; family Vitaceae; genus Vitis; species Vitis x doaniana. The sequence continues at coordinate 8,769,225 of CP128334.1, read as the reverse complement.
GGCTATTGATGACATGAAAGTCTCCAATTCGTGAGCTCAGGGCTCTAGATGCTTTGAACAACTCAAGGTTGTGGATGAAATGAATGACTGTCGGTTGTGAGCTCAAGGCTCTAGATGTTATAAACAGCTGTAGGTTGTGGTTCACATGAATGACTCCAAGACATGAGGTTAGAGCTCTTGATGCTATAAATAGCTTTAGGTTGGGGTTGACATGAATGACTCTAGGTGATGAGCTTAGGGTTTTAGATGCTATTAGTAACTCAAGGGTATGAATGACATGAGCTACTCTGGTTTGTGAGCTCAAGGCACTAGATGTTATGAATAGCTTTAGGCTGTGGTTGACATGAATAACTCTAAGTTGTGAGGTCATGGATCTTAATGCTATGAATAGATCAAGGTTGTGGATGACATGAGCTACTTTGAGTCATGAGCTCATGGCTCTAGATGCTATGAACAATGCAGGGTTGTGGATGACATAAGCTCCTCTAGGTTTTGAGCTCAGGGCTCTAGATGTTATGAACTACTTTGGGTTGTGGTTGACATAAATGACTTTAGGTTGTTAACTCAAGGCCTTAGATGATATGAACATGACATGCTTGTCAATGATGTGAAAGTCTCTAGGTCATTAGCTTAGGGCTCTAGATGTAATGAATAGATCAGGGCTATGGATGACATGAACGATTCTGCGTCATAAGCTCAAGCATCTAAATGTTATGAACCACTTAGGTCTGTGGATGACATGAACAACACTAGGTTATGAGCTCAGTGCTCTAGATACTATAAACAATTCAACGTTGTGGTTGATATGAAATACTTTAGGTCATGAGATGAAGCCTCTAAATTTTATGAACAACTTAGTGCTATGGATGACATGATCGACACCAGGTCACGAGCTTAGGGATTTAGATACTATGAACCGCTCAGGGTTGTGGTTAACATGAACGATTATAGGTCATAAGCTTAGGGCTCTAGATGTTATCAACTGCTTAGGGGTGGGGATTGGATGTGCTACTCTAGGTCATGAGCTCTAAGATCTGGATGCCATGAAAAGCTAAGTGCTCCAGATTCTATGAACACCTCAGAGTTGTGGATGACATATGCTACTCCAAGTCATCTGCTCGGGCCTTTAGATGCTATGAATAACCTAGAGTTCTAAATGATATGAGCGACTCATGATCCCATGAGCTTAGGGCTCTAGATGTTATGAATAACTAAGAGTTGTGGATGACAAGAATTACTCAATATCCCGTGAGCTTGGACCTTTAGATGCTTTGAATCCCTTAAGAGGTAGATGATATTCATGATTTTGCATCATAAGCTCAAGCCTCTGTATGTTATGAACAACTCAGGGTTGTCGATGATATGAACGACTCCGGGAAGTGAGCTTAGGCCTCTAGATACTTTGAACACCTCAGGGCTGTGGTTTTCATGAAAGACTCCGGGTCATGAGCTCAGGGCTTTAGAAGCTATGAATAGCTCAGAATTGTACATGATTTGAACAACTTAGGATCCCGTGAGCTCAGGCCTTTAGATGTATGAACCACTATAGGATATAGATGATATGAAAAATTCTACGTCATGAGCTTAAGACATTGGTGCTATGAATAGGTGAGGGTTGTGGATGACATGAATGACTATAGGTTGTGAACTCAGGGCTCTACATAACCATATGAATCACTTTAGGTCATAAGCTCAGGGCTCTAGATTCTATGAACTACTCAGGGGTGTGGATGTGATGAGCTACTCTGGGTTGTAAGCTTAGGGCTTTGGATGCTATGAATAGCTCAAAGCTCTGAATGCTATGAAAAGCTTATGGCTGTGGATGACATGAACAACTTCGAGAAGTGAGCTCAGGGCTCTAAATGCTATAAACAACTTTGGGTTGTGGTTGGCATGAATGACTTCGGGTCGTGAGCTTAGGGCTCTAGATGGTATGAAAAACTCAAGGCTCTGGATAAAATTAACAACATTAGGTCATGAGCTCAAGCTTTCAGATACTATGAACATCTTAAGGCTATGGTTGACATGAAAGACTCCTCATCGAGAGTTCAGCGTTCTATACGCTATGAACAACTCAGATTTGTTGATGACATGAATGGCTCAGGATCCCCAAGCCTCTAATTGAAATGAATCATTATGTGATGTGGATGATATCAATGACTTTGCATCATGAGCTCAAGCTTCTAGATGCTATGAATAAGTCAAGGTTATGGATGACATGAACAACTCCAGGTCATTAGCTTGGAGCTCTAAAAAATCACATGAACGACACCAGGTCATAAGCTTAGGGCTCTAGATGCTATGAACAACTAAGGAGTATGGATGAGATGAGCTACTTTAGGTCATGAGCTTAGGGCTCTCAATGCTATGAACAACTTAGCCTTTGGATGGTATGAACAACTCAAGGCTCTAGAAGCAATGAACAACTCAAAGTTATGGATTATATGAATGAATCAGGATCCTGTCAATTCAAGCCTCTAGATGTTGTGAACCACATAGGGTTGTGGATGACATTAACGACTTCGAGTCATGAGCTTAGCACTCTAGATACTATGACCACCTCATGGTTGTGGTTGACATGAATGACTCTAGGTTGTAAGCTCAAGGCTTTAGATATTATTAAAAACTTAGGGGTGTGGATGAGATGAACTACTCCAGGTCGTGAGGTCAAGGCTTAGATGCTATGAACAACTTAGAGTTATGCATGACATGAGCTACTCTAAGTCATGAGTTGAAGGCTTTAGATGTTATGAACAACTTAGAGTTATGAATGATATGAACGACTCAGGATCCCGTGAGCATAGGTGTCTAGATGATATGAACCGCTCAAGACTTTTGTTGAGGTGAACAACTCCAGGTCGTGAGCTTAGGGATCTAGATTCCATGAACATGTCAGAGTCATGGATGATATGAACGAAATGAGATTGTTAGCCCAAGGGTTCTTCTAATCGGGTTTTGATGATAACAAACCATGGTTAAGTAACTAATTGGTTTAATGTTTAAGAATCTTAGGTATAAACTCGAAAATTCATCAAAGGACCAAATGAATATAAGATTGAGACGCTTGGAAGACTTGAGATCATAGGAAACTAATGTAAGATGAATGCATGAGTGCACTTAGGATTTTCATACGTTTTCATGGATCTTAGAAAACTCGGTTTATTCTTTAAAACGTCGACTCCATTAAAACTCGAGTTTTTAACTAATTTACCTTAGGCAAAATGTTTCAAAATTGGCTTAATAATTTTCCTAAAGACCTTGCCTAAGTGTTAGAAAAGAAAGGGATCAAAAAATAGGTTTTTCGGGGCCAAAAAGGCTCAACCGGTCGAGGCTATGGCCAACCGGTCGACCGGTTGAGGTCGTCCGGTCGAGGACCGGTCGAGGAAGGTTAAAAACCTTATCTCTCATAGTAGCCTTCTCTTCCCGATCGAGGTGATTCCTTTATCGGTCGAGGTCCAGTCGAGGACCAGTTGAGGTCCGGTTGAGGCAACAGTAACCTGTCATGCATTAAATGCTCCAACGGCTAGTGAACTGGTCCACCCCTAGCTCGACCGGACGAGGTTGCCTTTTGCTGATTTTGACTCCCGAGCTTAGAAACCTATAAATTGAGAGCTCCGCTTCATTTATTGACAAGAGAACACTTGCATTCAAAGCCCACCTACCTGTTCTTGATCAAAAAGCTCTCATTTCTTTCATAAGTGCATTAAATCACCACTTGCATATCCTTTAGTGCACTCTTGTTGTCATCCTAGCTTTGCCTTGTATTTGAGCCATCTTTAAGCTAGGTTGAGTGAGTATATTTTGTAACAATATGAGTGTTAAAGCCTTCAAGAGGGTTGAATCTTGAAGAGGTTGTGTAAGAGCTCATTAGAGCCGGAATCCAAGTGTAAGAAGATTGGAAGTTTGGTTGAAGCTTCAAGTTAGTGGAACCCTCACTCGGTTAGGAGGTTGAGGAGAGTGGACGTAGGCAAGGAAGTGCCGAACCACTATAAACCCGAGTTTGAATTCTCTCAACTCTATCTCTTTACTTTGCTTATATTTTGTTTAATTTTGTTGTGATTGAAAAGATTTTAAAAACCCACTTCACCCCCCATTTTGGGTGTTTTTCTTAACTAAACATAGCCTTTGTTTTCTCAATTGCTATCAGAGCTAGACCTCTTCTTTTAAGACTTAATCGTCTAAGAGGAAATGGCTATTCCATCAAGCTCATCCCAAGCTGAAATTTTTCAAAACATAGAGCTCCATTCTTTATGGGAACCGACTATCCCTATTGGAAAACTAGAATGACTTGGTATTTGCAATCTACTGATTTAGATGTATGGGATGTCATTGAAGATGGCCCAACCTTTCCCACTAAACTAGTGGATGGTGTTTTGGTTCCAAAACCCAAACAAGAATGGAACGAGCTTGATAGAAGAAACTTTCAATTACATGCCAAAGCCGTTTTTACTTTGCAATGTGCTATGGATAGAAATGAATATAATAGAATATGTCAATGCAAATCGGCTAAAGAAATTTAGAGGTTGCTTGAAATAACTCATGAAGGAACTAATCAAGTGAAAGAGTCAAAAATCAATTTACTTGTTCATAATTATGAATTGTTTTCAATGAAAGAAACTGAGACTATTGTTGAGATGATTACTAGGTTCACCGACATTGTCAATGGTCTTGAAGCTTTGGGAAAAACCTACAAGGAATCCGAGAAGGTGATGAAGATATTGAGGTCTCTCCCATCCAAGTGGCATACCAAGGTCAACCGCAATTCAAGAAGCAAAAGACTTGACTAAGCTACCTATGGAAGAGCTCATAGGGTCATTAATGACATATGAGATCAATTTGACAAAGAAGCTACAAGAGGGTGAAGACAAAAAGAAGAAGAGCATAGCCCTTATAGCTACAACCAAGGAAGAAGAAGATGTTGAAGAAGAAAAGCCAAGTGATGAAGATGATGATCTACCCCTCATCACAAGAAAGCTCAATAAATTCATGAGAGGTGAAAGGTTTAGAGGAAGGAAATTCACCTCTAGAAAGTATCCTTCTAAAAAGGAATCTTCATCCCATGGTGACAAGGAGAAATGGGAAGAGAAAAGAGAATTGACATGCTTCAAGTGCAAAAAGTCGGGACATATCAAATATGATTGTCCTCTCTACAAGAGTGAAGCCAAGAGAAGAATGAAGAAGGCAATGATGGCCACTTGGAGTGAAAGTGAAGAATCCTCCGAAGAAGAAAATGAGAAGGAAGTGGCAAACATGTGCTTCATAGCAATAGATGATCTTGATGAGGTAAACTCTAACTTTAGTGATGAAGATATGCATGATGTTTTTGAAGAATTATATGAGGATTTTGAAAAACTTAGTTTGAAAAATAATTATCTTAAAAAGAAAATTCAAGATCTTGAAAAGGAACTTGAAGAAGTGAAAGAAAAGTTTTCAATTGATGAATTATCTAAAACTCATCTTGAAAAAGAAAATGAGATTTTAAGGAGTGAAAATGAGATTTTGAAAAAGAAAAATGAATGGTTAACCTCCTCTCTTTCAATTTTCTCTTGTGGACAAAAATCTTTTGAAATGATCTTAGCTAACCAAAAATGTGTCTTTGACAAACAAGGGCTAGGATTCAAATCATCAAAAATCAAAAGTATTTTAAAAACTACTTTGTAAAAGAATCCACAAGTGCAAGTCCTTCCACCACTTGCAACTTTTGTGGAAAAGGAGGGCACATTAGTAGTACATGTCCCTTAAGAAATGGTATTCAAAAGATTTCTAATGCTAAAGCTAAAAAGGTTTGGGTTGAAAAATCTAAGGTCACTAACCCTCAAGGACCCAAAAAGATATGGGTACCTAAATCAACTTGAATTTTATTTTGTAGGGATCAATGAAGGATAAGTGGTTCTTGGATAGTGGATGCTCAAGGCACATGACCGGGGATGAATCCAAGTTCGCTTTCCTTACAAAAAGAAAGGGTGGATACGTTACCTTTGGAGACAATTCAAAAGGAAGGATCATTGGTCAAGGCAACATTGGTAATGGCACATCCTCTCTTATTGAAAGTGTTTTATTAGTTGATGGTTTAAAACATAATCTTTTGAGCATAAGTCAACTTTGTGACAAAGGTTTTAAAGTGATTTTTGAAGCATCTCATTGCATCATCAAAGATATTCAAAATGATAAAACCATCTTCATGGGCCATAGATGTGATAATGTTTATGCAATAAATATTTCAAAATATGATGGCCATGATAGATGCTTTTCAAGCATGCATGATCAAAGTTGGTTGTGGCATAGGAGGTTGGGACATGCTAACATGAACCTCATTTCCCAACTTAACAAAGATGAACTTGTTAGAGGCCTTCTCAAAATAAATTTTCAAAAAGACAAAGTTTGTGAAGCTTGTCAAATGGGAAAGCAAATCAAAAACTCTTTTAAAAACAAAAATTTCATTTCAACAACTAGACCTCTTGAATTGTTGCATATGGATTTATTTGGTCCCTCTAGGACACCAAGCCTTGGAGGAAAATCTTATGCTGTTGTTATTGTGGATGACTTCTCTAGATACACTTGGGTTTTATTTTTAAGTCAAAAGAATGAAGCCTTTTATGAGTTTTCAAAGTTTTGCAACAAGGTTCAAAATGAAAAAGGTTTTACAATTATTTGTATAAGAAGTGATCATGGGAGAGAATTTGAAAATATTGATTTTGAAGACTATTGCAATGAGCATGGTATTAACCACAACTTTTCGGCTCCTAGAACTCCTCAACAAAATGGGGTAGTTGAAAGGAAAAATAGAACTCTTCAAGAAATGGCTAGAACCATGCTAAATGAAAACAATTTACCAAAATACTTTTGGGCCGAAGTCGTTAACACTTCTTGTTATGTTTTAAATAGAATTTTATTAAGGCCTATTCTTAAGAAAACTCCCTATGAGCTTTGGAAAAACAAGAAACCCAACATTAGCTATTTCAAAGTCTTTGGGTGCAAATGCTTTATACTAAACACCAAAGACAATCTTGGAAAATTTGATGCAAAATCGGATGTTGGAATTTTTCTTGGTTACTCAACTTCAAGTAAAGCTTTTAGAGTTTTTAACAAAAGAACCATGGTAGTTGAGGAGTCCATCCATGTTATTTTTGATGAATCTAACAATTCTCTCTAAGAAAGAGATAGCTTTGATGATGATTTAGGCTTGGAGACCTCCATTGGAAAATTACAAATTGAAGATAGATGGCAACAAGAAGAAGTTGTAAAGGATCCCAAGAAAGAGGAATCACCTTTGGCACTACCTCCTCCTCAACAAGTGCAAGGTGAATCAAGCCAAGACCTCCCTAAAGATTAGAAGTTTGTCATCAACCACCCACAAGATCAAATTATAGGTAATCCATCTAGTGGGGTAAGAACTAGATCATCCCTTAGAAATATTTGCAATAATCTTGCTTTTATCTCTCAAATTGAACCTAAAAATATAAAAGATGCTCTAGTTGATGAAAATTGGATGATTGCCATGCAAGAAGAGTTAAACCAATTTGAAAGAAGTGAAGTATGAGAATTAGTGCCAAGACCTCAAAATCAAAGTGTTATTGGAACTAGATGGGTCTTTAGAAACAAAATGGATGAAAATGGCATAATTATAAGGAATAAAGCAAGATTGGTAGCCCAAGGTTTTAATCAAGAAGAAGGGATAGATTATGAAGAAACCTTTGCTCTCGTAGCTAGATTGGAAGCTATTAGGATGCTACTTGCCTTTGCATGTTTTAAAGACTTTGTTTTGTATCAAATGGATGTGAAAAGTGCTTTCTTAAATGGCTTTATAAATGAAGAGGTATATGTTGAACAACCACTCGGTTTTCAAAGTTTTAACTTTCCTAATCATGTTTTTAGACTTAAAAAGGCACTTTATGGTTTGAAACAAGCACCTAGAGCATGGTATGAAAGATTGAGTAAATTTCTTTTGAAAAAGGGTTTTAAAATGGGAAAAATTGACACAACTCTTTTCATAAAAACCAAAGATAATGACATGCTCTTAGTACAAATATACGTTGATGATATCATTTTTGGAGCTACTAATGTCTCTCTTTGTGAAGAATTCTCTAAATGCATGGATAGTGAGTTCGAAATGAGCATGATGGGAGAACTTAACTTCTTTTTCTTGGACTTCAAATCAAGCAACTAAAGGAAGGAACCTTCATCAATCAAGCCAAGAATATAAGGGATCTCCTCAAAAGGTTCAATATGGAGGAAGCCAAAACAATGAAGACTCCAATGAGTTCATCCATCAAGCTTCACATGGATGAGAAAGGTAAGCCCGTCAACTCAACTATGTATAGAGGCATGATAGGTTCTTTGCTATACTTGACCGCTAGTAGACCCGACATCATGTATAGTGTATGCTTGTGTGCTAGATTTCAATCCTGTCCTAAGGAATCTCATTTAAGTGCTGTAAAACGAATTCTTAGATATTTAAAAGGAACTATGGACATAGGCCTATGGTATCCTAGGGGTGATAACTTTGAATTAATTGGATACTCGGATGCCGACTTTGCCAGTTGTAAAGTTGAGAGGAAAAACACTAGTGGCACTTGTCATTTCCTAGGAGCAAAACTCACTTGTTTCATGGCATAGTAAGAAGCAAAATTCGGTAGCCTTATCTACGGCAGAAGCCGAATATATAGTAGCCGGTTTATGTTGTGCACAAATCCTTTGGATGAAACAAACACTTAGTGATTTCAATTTGATTTTTTAGCATATTCCTATAAAATGTGATAACACTAGTGCCATAAATATTTCAAAGAATCCGGTACAACACTCTAGGACTAAGCATATAGAGATAAGACATCATTTTCTTAGAGACCATGCACAAAAGGGTGACATTACACTTGAATTTGTAAGCACAAAAGATCAACTTGCCGATATTTTTACAAAACCCCTAAGTGAAGAGCAATTTGTTGATATTAGAAGACAACTAGGGGTGATTTCTTTATGATCAAATGATTGCTTGATGAATTCTTGTTGATATTGCTCTTGAATATACCTTATGATTGCGTGAAATTCATATCATATGCATCATATAGAAATAATCATAGGAAAGAGGTCAAATTTTGACCAAAAATCAAAATTCCCGTGGCATTGGACATTAAAAATTGGGGATTTCAACTGAAAAGGGCAGGGAGAGGATCACGAGACAAGAAAATGCAAGAAAATTTGGAAAAATTGACCGTTGACCATGCCGTTGATCGTTGACCATTGACCAGCCTCAACCGGTCGACCAGTTCGTCGGGGCTGAGAATTTAAAACGCCCCCCACGCGCTTCATTTCTCCCATTTTCTCCTCCAGAGCTTGCCGCCCCTTCACATTCCTGCTTCCCGAAGACTTTTTGGCCAGATGTCGGACCGATTGCAGGCTGAAGACTTGATTTTGGGACGGATTTGAGCTAGGGTTTTGGTTTAGAACCCAGGGTTTCACTTCTTGAGAGCGTCTCCTCTCTGCACCGCGCGTCTCAGGGCTATTCAGCTCCATTTCCAGGCGTCTAGGGTTTCGGGTTGGTGGTTGCTTCTTCCTCTTTGCTTTCCTTCTCTCTTTGGACTCCTTCTTCCCCTTTTGTTTCATTGGATGGCACCACAGAGAGAGACGGGCACTTCCAGGGCTTAGGGCAAGTGCCCTATTGAGCCATCTGAGTCGGAGCAGATGGAGGCTCGCCGAAAGGCAAGGTTTGACATGACACTCTTTAGTTCGAATGAAGACTATCAACGTTACAAGCAAAAATTTGCTCAGAGGAAAGTCGTCCTAGGGAGAAGTGTCAATTTCCCCAACTTCAGCACTACGGGTTTGAGGGGCTATTCGGACGAATGGGATGGCTGCCTGTAGTGACAATCTCTGAGCTGGTCTTCCCGACTCTGGTACGAGCTTTCTATTCTCGGGTGACCTACGGGCTTGGAGGACCCGTATTATCCACTGTGAGAGCCGTTGAGATCCGCTTGAGTCCCGAGAGCATCTGCTGCATTCTCGACATCCCTTCGGTTGGACTCCGTATTTATGAGGCCAAGGCATAGCCCACTATGCCAGGATTTGAGCCTAGAGAGGCTGTTCAGAGGTTGTGCGGACTTGCCGATCCCTAGGGGATGGGCAAACCATCAGCTCACAGCTTGACAGTGACTAGCCGAATCCTTCACCATATAATCTATTCGATTCTCTTGCCACGTGGAGGACATCTAGACGAGGTCTCCTACCTCGAGGCTTTCATTGTGGACTCGATCCTCACCTGGAGACAGATTCATGTTGGATACCTTATGATTACTACTCAAAAAGTGCTATTTGATAGCTTGTAATTAACTCTTTTAAACACTTTTGAGTAGTAGTTATCACCTTTTAACCCAATTAACATGTTAAGGACCCTTGCAATCAATTCTAATCAAATTGTGTTAAGTTTTGGTGTTTTGATAGCTTTTTGATCACCAAAGCAATCCGAGATTGAGGAGAGTTCTTTGGAATCCATGGCAAAGCAATGGAAAGCTCAGAAACATGAAGAACCGAAGCTTTGAAGTCCTTTGCCATAAGCAAATCTAGAATGCAAGGAGTGTGGGATCCTCCCTAAAAAATGCCATGTGGCTCTCTCTCCCTTACACACGCAGACGGTCCCCCTTGCGACGCGCGACATAGCTCATTCCACCCGGGGAAGAATTATGTCCGGTCGACGTTCCACCTTCTCCAGATATCTCATATTCGGTATTCTGTCCGGCCGACTTTCCACATTCTTCAGATATCTCACATCCAGAATTCTGTCCGGCCAACATTCCACCTTCTCTGGATATCTCACATCCGGAATTCTGTCCGGCCGACGTTCCACCTTCTCCGGATATTTCACATCCGGCGCCTGACGCCGGATGGGAGAAGACGACGTTTCAACTTCCCCAGTCAAACATGTCCGGATCCTCTGATAGCGCTTACCTGGAGAGTTTTTTTTTTTTAAGCTCAGGAAGTTAACAATCCAATGCTTCAAACGGTGCGCGATTCGGAGTTGAAATGAAGGAGTTACAGCCATTGCAAGCAGATCACTCCAAGCTGAAAGCAGAATGTTACACGACTGCGAAATCAGCCTTTGGCTGTGAAAATGTTGTCCTTTTGCTGCGAAAATTTTGCAGCCATTTTGCACAATGTCGCGGTGTTCTCTTGAAGCTTCTCGACCGACATTTTGAGATTTTTTGCTTTAGATATTTGATGTCTAAATCCCCAAACTCTACTTGTAACCCACCTATCATAGGATTCCTTAGTCTTTAAGTAAGAATAAAGGATAAATAACCTCATATATATAGTTTGTAATTTCCTTTACACAAGAGATCATCATGTAATCGGTGAAAGGAAGAAATATATTTTACAAAGCACTTGCTCTGTTTTTCCTTCATATTTTTGTTTTCCCGTTCTTCTTATTTCTAGCCAATCAAACTCTAAGGATTTTTCCTCAGAGGATGAGAGGCTAGGCTCTTTGTCTCTTGGAGTGAAGAAATCTGGGTAAGTTTCCTCATGCATAAATTGGAAGTTTTGTTGTTTTAGTTTTTAATGAAGAGAAAGTGTAACCCGTTAATGGTTTTTATCTTTTTAGTTAACTTAAAACGCCTTCGATTCACCTGGGCCAACACTTGGTAAGGCAAGTGATCTCCGTCCATTGAGATGCACTAGTTTACCTCTTGTGAGCCTTTGGGAGGTGGTTTAGAGGTAGGATTTTCTAGAATAGCCAACTTGGTAAGCTTTTGGACTCTAAGGAGACATCCATTAGTTATCTCTTGCGAGCTTTTGACGGGTAATCCAAGGTTAAGAATCACCTTGAATGGCAAATGCTAGGTGAGAGGCACGAGCCATTGCAAGGTTCATCAGTGAGAGGGAATTAGTGTTTGAACCCATTAAGGGGAAGCATCTGTACCACACTGGTTAGAGAATTAACTATATGTTAATTCTCTAATGCGAGGAAAAGAAGCAAGTGACCGGAACTCCCTTTTTGTACAAGGAATCTGAGCCTAGTGATCTAAACTCCAAGAAACACTTTTCTTTGTAATTAAAATCAGTTACTATTTTTGGTTAGCTTAAAACCGAACCTTTTCCACCAAAGATTATGTTTTCTTTTAAAGCTAACCTTGAAATGAAAAGACACCAATTCAGCTTTGAATTGATATCAATTGTGAAGTGAAAACCCATCCCAGTGAACGACCCTAGAGCCACTATGCTATGTTAGCTAAGGCTATCCTAGTATATGGTGTAATAGGTTATAAATTTTGTTGATTACTCCCTGAGGACCAAAATCAAGGGACACCAGCTGGACATGAATCAAATGGTACCACTGTCAGGGACCATTGAGAGGACATGAATCAGCTGAGACACCAATTGGGAACGAATCAAATGGCGTCGTTGCCGGGGAAGGTGCCACTTTACCGTGACATGACCTTTTCAGAGTACTTGTGATCTTCATCACAAGTTTGGTGACTTTTCTTTTCTTTTTACTAACTCTTTTTATTTTATTTTTATTTTTCTTTGTTCATATTTTAGTATACCTTTTATTTAGTTTTTAGTTTACCTTAATTTTTTCTTAGAATTGTTTTTCTTTTGTTTTCTTTTGTTTTCTCTGTTTTCAATTCACAAATTGCTAGTTGTGCATGCCATATTGAATACGAGATAGCAAAGGAAGCCATGAACTTCATGAGTTATGTGGCTGAAGTTTCAAGAGGATGGGATGAACCAAATGCTAGAGATATGGGGAGAATGACATCTCAACCTAATGCTAAGGGTGAGATGTATATTTTAAATGACGACATAGACATGAAGGCAAAGATTGCAGCTATGGCAAGGAGATTGGAAGAGCTAGAAAGGAAGAAGATGCAAGAAGCGCAAGCCATCTCTTAAACACCATTGCAACCTATGCCTTGTGCCATTTGTCTATCTTATGAGCACTTGGTGGATGAGTGTCCTACCATTCCAACGGGTAGGGAAATGTTTGGTGATTGCAACACCTACAATTCCATTTGGAGGGACCATCCAAAATTCTCTTGGAAACCACAACCACCTTAGTACCAGCAACCTGCTCAAGCACCACAGCAAGCCTCAAACCTTGAACAAGCTATGGTGAATCTTAGCAAGATCATGGGAGACTTTGTTGGAGCTCAAAAATCCATCAATGCTCAGCTCAGTCAAAGAATTGACAGTGTAGAGAGTTCATTGAATAAAAAGATGGATAAAGTGCAAAATGATCTATCTCAGAAGATAGATAATCTCCAATATTCAATCTCAAGGTTTGCCAACCTCAACACAGTGCAAGAGAAAGAAAACTCTCCTTCTCAGCCTTATCAAAATTCCATGGGTATCCATGAAGTGGAAGCTCAAAAGGGAGAATCTTCAATGGTGAAGGAAGTTAAAACGGTTATCACTTTGAGGAGTGGTAAAGAGGTTGATCTGCCCACATCCAAGCTAGAGCATGAGGTAGAGAGTGAAACAGAGAAAGAAAAGAGGGAGGAAATCAAAGGAAAGAAAAAAGGGAAAAGCATAGAGAAAGATGACTATGATTTTAATATAGATGAAGAACCACAGAGGATAGTCATCAAGGAAGAAATGATGAAGCACATGTCTCCACTTTTTCCCCAAGCTTTGTATGGAAAAATCATACTGAGCAAGCCCCAAGTGAGAGATGCAAACTTCATATGGGATCCGGGCAAGCTAAAACAGGATCAAATTTTTTTGATGGACTTAGTCTTTCTAAAGACTAGCTAGTCCATATCTTTTTGTTTTACTTATTACTTGTTTTAATTTTGATTTCAATGCTTTAATTCTAATTTGTTTTGATGTAATATAGGTTTTTGGATGATCAAAATCAAGAGGAATGTCAAAAGAGGTGAAAGAAGGAATATGGGAATCAAGAGGAGCTCAAAAAGCAAGGAGAGAGCATTGGCTGCGAAATTTCGCAGCAAAAGTGAGCCGCTGTGAAAATGCTCCATGCTTAAAAAATGGGCTGCAAAATTCCCATTTTGTTGCCAAATGATTTCCAAAACTTCCAAATGGCTGTGAAATGATCTCCAAGCTTCAAAATGGCTACGAAATGATTTCCAAACTTCAAAATGGTTGTGAAATGATTTCCAAACTTCGAAATGGGCTGCAAAAATGTTTTTCTTTTTTCCCTTTGGCTGCAAAATGATTTCCAAGCAACAAAATGGTTTGTGAAAACACCTTGTGAAGCCAAGGGAAATTGTGAAAATGCCAACAAAGCCCCGCACCATGCTTCTAAAGAGGAGAGCCCTCTCACTGAGATCACACAGATGAAGCCTCTCACTCCATTTCTTACCTCCTTAAACCATCAAAGCCAATAGCTCCAACTGAGAGCTCCAGTTGAGGAGACTATGCCACCTAAGAAGACTACCAAAGCAGAGGTCAAAGTCCTAATCCAACCTGCTCAAGAGGCCACCACAGATGCATCAGCTCCATACGACTCTACCATTCCTTGATCATCTCTTTACTTTTTGTTTTTACTTATTATATTAGTATAGATAATTCCATGTTTTGATGTTTTATATTGGATGTATTACTGATGATACATCATATATAGACATCATTTTTGTTTAAACTTGGCATTTTTCTATTTCCTTTACTCACTAACTCTTTTGTTTTTGAAACATGTGGTTTCTCTTATACGACCAAGACTCCATGTCACTCAAGAGGTACCACTTCCTCCTTAATTTTTAATCGCTTTTGTCACATTGAGGATAATGTTAAACTTGGTTGGAGGGAGAATTGAGGAAGGAAGTTTTGTTATTAATGCTAAGTTATTTTGGTAATTTAGTTGCTTTTTGCTTAATTTTAAAATTTTTTAAAGTTTTTATTCTACTCTTCATGGTTATTAAGGAAAAATTCTTAAAATGAAATAGGGAGAAATTGAATTTTTGTCTTTTTACTTGACTTAGAGTTTGTATTATGCTTACTAAAGTTGATGAATTATTGAAACTTGATTCATTCCCAATTGGTGTCTCAACTGATTCATGCCCAGCTGGTGCTCTTTGATTGAGAGAGTAATCAACAAAATTTATAACCTATATCACCATGCATTAGGATAGCTTTAGCTAATATAGCATAGTGGCTCTAGGGTCGTTCTCTGGGAAGGGTTTTCAACTCATAACTGATACCAATTCAAAGTTGAATTGGTGCTTTTTCATTTCAAGGTTAGCTTAAGAAATAAAACATAAACTTTGGTTAAACGAAGTTTTGTTTCAAGCTAACTAAAAAGAAAGTAATGGAAATTACTTATGAAGAAAAACATTCCTTGGAGGTTTGGGTTCACAGGGGAGGTTCCTTATGCAAAAACAGAGCTCCTGTCATTTGTTTCATTTCCTCGCATTAGAGAATTAACATATAGTCAATTCTCTAACCGGTGTTGTACAGAGGTGTCCTTTAAATGGATTTCAGCTCTAATTCCCTCTCACTGATGCAACTTGCAATGGCTCGTGCCTATCACCTAGCATTTACCATTCAAGGTGATCTTTAACTTTGGATTTCCCTTCTCAAGCTCGCAAGAGATAACTAATGGATGTCTCCTTGGAGTCCAAAAGCTTAACAAGTGTTGGCAATTCTAGAAAATCCTACCTTCAAGTCACTTCCTAAAAGCTTGCAAGAGGTAAACTAGTGCATCTCCATGGACGGAGATCACTTGCCATACCAAGTGTTGGCTCAAGTGAATTGAAGGTGTTTTAAGTTAACTAAAAACATAGAAATCATTAAAGGATCACACTTTCTCTTCTTTAATGGCTGAAACCACAAAGCTATAAATTCTTGCACTTGGAACCTTTCCCGGCAACCTTAGCTCCAAGGAACTAAAAGTCTAGCCACTCATTCTCTAAGGAAACTTCCTCAGAGCTTATTTGGCTAGTAAGAAAAAGAATGAGAAAAAAAATATATATATGAAAAACAGAGCAAGTGCTTTGTAAAATATATTTCTTGCAAAATTGTACAAAGGATGCGTCTGAGAACAAGCTCCCGACTCTCCTTACATGATATATTTTGTAAAGGAAATTACAAACTATATATATGAGGTTATTCACCCTTTGTTCTTACTTAAAGATTAAGGAATCCTATGATAGGTGGATTACAAGGAGAGTTTGGGGATTTAGACATCAAATATCTAAAGCAAAATATCTCAAAATGTCGGTCGCACATATCGGGAAGGTTTAGGAGAACACCGCAGCACTGTGCAAAATGGTTGCGAAACTCTCCGGGTGAGCGCTATCAAAGGATCCGAACATATTTGATCGGGGAAGTTGAAACGCCCTCCTCTCCCATCCGGCGTTAGGCGCCGGATGTGAAATATCCGATCAGAGGATCCGGACATGTCTGGTCGGACAGAATTCTGGGAGTGAGATATCCGGAGAAGGTGGAATGTCGGCGTGTATAAGGTGTAGGGACCCCTCCCCCTGATGACGCGGAGAGCGCATTGCTATCTGGCGTAACTCCATCCGGATTCCCCAAAAGGACACGCGCCGCAATGTTATCCGGCGTAACTCTATCAGGGAGAAGCACACAGCACTGTGAACATCACACCTCGGATGATAGCATATCCTATCCGGATATGTTGTCCGGATCACTGACTAAAGTGAGCAAGCCTTGCTACTTCATTCTGACAGCCTGCCACAGCCCACGTTCCGCCGCTCTCCTATGGTGTGTCCGGACGCCCTGTCCGGACATTTTTTGCAGGGAAGACTGAAGGATCCCATGCTCCTTGCATTCCGGATATGCTTATGGCAAAAGACTTCAAAGTTTCGGTTCTTCATGTTTCTGAGCTTTCCATTGCTCTGACATGGATTCCAAAGAACTCTCCTCAATCTCGGACTGCTTTGGTGATAAAAAATCTATCAAAACAGCAAAACTTAACACAATTTGATTAGAATTGATTGCAAGGGTCCTTAATATGTTAATTGGGTTAAAAGGTGATAACTACTACTCAAAAGTGTTTAAAGGAGTTAATTACAAGCTATGAAATAGCACTTTTTGAGTAGTAATCACTCCCCCCAACCGACATATTGCTAGTCCCTTAGCAATGAAGGAGAGAAAAATAAAAATAAAAAGTATTATAATTTACAACATCATGCTAATCAAAAAAATAATTTTCAAGTGGCATGATGATCTAGCTCTCACATGGAACATTAAAGAAATAAAACTCAAACTTCAACAAGAGTTATCAAATAACCTGTCTAATCACAATTCTTAAAGAGAAGGCATTATGCAAATTTAAGCTTTAAAAGTGTTTCCACTCCCAAAGGGTCAAACCTTACTCTTCCACAAAAATCTAAGTGTTATTTATTAGTTTCCGAATATAGTATGTTGAACTAATCTCTCCTCCCAACCTAGCTCTTTTTCAAAGCTTAGCAAATTGATCAACCTCTAATAGGCTAAGAACGCACCTCTTTTCTCACAAATTTTTTTCATTGTAGGAGTACAAGGCTTAAAGGTATTCTTTTCTAAATTGTCCATGTAACGGGGGTCCATTGATGACTCCCAACCAATTAAGGTTTAGGGCATCAAGCTATAAGGATCTTTCAACCACTAACTTCTCGGATTTTACCCCGGACTTTTGAGAATGAATTTTAATACCCAAGCACCTACAGTATGTTAAACTCCACCTATTCACCCTTGTAACGAGCATTGAGGTTGGTGACTCCCAACCAATAAAGGCTTAGGGCACCAGGTTTTAAAGATTTTCACCATATACCCCTCAGAACTTGCTCGGGTTTCTAGGCAAGCAAACATTTTTTTTCCTTTTTTTTTTTTTTTTTTTTCAAAAGCTCATTGGCCCTTTTATAAGGTGTCACAACACTATTAAATGAGGTCAAAGGTACTAAGTTTAAAATTTTCCTAAGTCAAGAGGGAAA
Organism: Vitis x doaniana; assembly: GCA_030345155.1. Lineage (NCBI taxonomy): Eukaryota > Viridiplantae > Streptophyta > Magnoliopsida > Vitales > Vitaceae > Vitis > Vitis x doaniana. Next base: position 8,751,343 of record CP128334.1, on the reverse strand, counting down.
TAGTTTTTCATCTTATAATCGGAACCTATTGTGCATAGTGTGTGAATAGCTTAAAGTGGAAGAACTAAGGTTGAATTCAATAGAAGTTTCAACAATTCATCAACTTTAGTAAGCATAATACAAACTCTAAGTCAAGTGAAAAGACAAAAATTCAATTTCTGCCTTTTCATTTTGAAAAGTTTTCCTTAATAACCATGGAGAGTAGAATAAAAAACTTTAAAAAATTTTAAAATTAAGCAAAAAAAAAAAAAAAAACAACTAAATTACCAAAATAACTTAGCATTAATAACAAAAAACTTCCTTCCTCAACTCTCCCCCCAACCAAGCTGAACATTGTCCTCAATGTGACAAAAGCGATTGAAAAAATAGGGAGGAAGTGGTACCTCCTTAGTGACGTGGAGTGAGGCTATGGAAATGATGGCTCAGCTGCCTCTCCTGTAGGAGGCTCCTGATGAGGCATAGGCTAATCAACAAAAGGAGGGGCCTGTGATGGCTCTGATGAGTTGGGAATGGCATGCTCAGGAGCTGATGTATTGCCAAGATGATGCTGAATCTGCCTCAGGTTGGCAGTGTGCTGGGCCTGAGTGGCAAGAATCTGCTCCTGATTTTAATCATTCAAAAAGATTAAGTTAGTTACAATTTACATAATTTCAAGACCAAAATTAAAATCAAATAATTTACAAAACTTAAAAATTAACATATTTAACAAAATTATGGACTTTGGTGAAACTAAGTCCATCTAACCCTTTTCTGATTAGGCTTTTTCTGGCTCAAGGAGGTTGATTTCCTCCTTTTCTGGCTTGAACGGCTCAATGAATGGCTTAAGGCGATGACCGTTAACTCTAAAGGTGTCTATGCCATTGGAATTTAGTAATTCCACTATTCCATTGAGATGTACTTGGTGAATAATGAAAGGACCTATCCACCTTGACTTGAGCTTCCCTGGAAAGATATGGAGCCTTGAGTCATAGAGTAGGACTCTTTGTCCTTTCCGCAATTCTTTGTTGGAGATTAGTTGATCATGCCACTTCTTCATCCTCTGTTTTGCAACTTTGGAATTGATGTAAGCATCATTTCTTAATTCCTCCATCTCATTAAGGTCTAAACACCTCTTTGCCCCAACTTTGATCAAGTCTATGTTCAACCTCTTGATTGCCCACCAAGCCTTATATTCAACTTCCACAGGGAGGTGGCATGCTTTGCCATAGATGAGACGATAAGGGGACATGCTAAGAATAGTCTTATAAGCTGTTCTATATGCCCATAATGAATCATGTAGCTTAATAGACCAATCATTTCTGCTTGTAATCACCACTTTCATCAGTATGTTCTTTATTTCCCTGTTTGCTAGCTCCACTTGCTCGGAAGTTTGAGGATGATAAGGTGTAGCTACCTTATGCTTCACTCCATACTTGGCTAATAGGGCTTCAAAAGGTTTATTGCAAAAATGAGTACCTCCATCACTGATTATGGCCTTGGGCACCCCAAATCTCGAGAAGATGTTCTCCTTAAGAAATTTGAGAACCACCCTATGATCATTATGTTTACAGGGGATTCCCTCCACCCATTTGGAAACATAGTCCACCCCCACCAATATATAAGAGTTACCAAAAGACATTGGGAAAGGTCCCATGAAGTCAATACCCCAAACATAAAAAAGATCAACTATAAGGATGGGGTTCATGGGCATTTGGTTTTTTTTTTTTTTTTTTGTAAGCTTCCCGAGTCTTTGGCATCTATCACAACTCCTACACATGATGTGGGAATCTTTGAAAAGCGATGGCCAAGTAAACCTTGATTGCAAGACCTTCATGGCTGTTTTCTGAGAGGCAAAGTGGTCTCCACAGGCATTCTTATGGCAATGGCTGAGGATCCTTTGTTGCTCTTCTTCAGGGACACACTTCCTTATGATCTGATCTGCACAATACTTGAAAAGGAAGGGCTCTTCCCAATAATAAGCATGAATCTTTGCAAAGAAGTGTTTCCTGTCTTGGGCTTTCCACTCTCTTGGAACTTCACCAGTAACCAAATAGTTAGCAATATGAGCATACCAAGGAGCTTTCTCAAGCAACATAAGTGATTCCTCAGGAAAGTCATCATTAATAGGTAATACATGAGAATTATGTGCTATAGCCAACCTTGAAAGGTGGTCAGCTACCACATTCTCCACCCCTTTCTTGTCTCTGATTTAGAGATCGAACTCTTGTAACAAAAGAATCCATCTAATCAACCTTGCTTTTACATCTTGCTTTGTCAATAAATACTTCAAGGCCGAATGGTCAGTGAAAACAATGATGAAAGACCCTACCAAATAAGCACGAAACTTGTCTAAAGCAAACACCACAGCTAACAATTTTTTCTCTGTAGTTGTGTAGTTTCTTTGAGCCTCATTCAATGTTTTGCTTGCATAGTAGATCACATAGGGCTTCGTATCTTCTCTTTGGCCAAGTACAACTCCTATAACAAAGTCACTAGCATCACACATTACTTCAAAGGGTAATTGCCAGTTAGGAGCCCTTACTATTGGAGCGGTTGTCAAAAATTGCTTCAATTGATCAAAACTCTTTTGACATCTCTCATCCCAGACAAACTTAGCATCCTTAGCTAAAAGTTCACAAAGAGGCCTTGAAAGCTTAGAGAAGTCTTGTATAAATCTCTTGTAGAACCCTGCATGGCCAAGAAATTGCCTTACTCCTTTTACAGTGGTTGGGGATGGCAATTTGGCAATAAGTTCCACCTTTGCTTTATCAACTTCAATGCCTTTCTCGGAGATGATATGGCCAAGGACAATTCCTTGGTGTACCATAAAATGGCATTTCTCCCAGTTGAGCATCAAATCTTTTTCAATGCATCTTTTAAGAACCAGTTCCAAATTTACTAAGCATTCTTCAAATGTACCTCCATATATGGTGATATCATCCATGAAAACCTCCATAATTCGCTCCACCATATCACTGAAGATACTAAGCATACATCTTTGGAACGTTGCAGGTGCATTGCATAAACCAAAAGGCATTCTTCTGTAGGCGTATGTTCCAAACGGACATGTGAAAGTGGTCTTCTCCTGATCTTCAACATCAATTTCAATTTTGATATACCCTGAGTACCCGTCCAAGAAACAATAGAAAGGATGGTCAGAGACTCTCTCCAGCACCTGATCAATAAACGGGAGTGGAAAATGATATTTCATTGTAACAGCATTCAATTTCCTATAGTCAATACACACCCTCCAACCTGAAGTGAGGCGTTTAGCAATTTCTTCTCCTTTTTCATTCTGAACCACAGTAATCCCTGACTTCTTTGGTACCACTTGAGTAAGACTCACCCAAGGGCTGTCAGATATGGGATAAATAATACCCGCTTGGAGTAGCTTCAATACCTCAGTTCGCACCACTTCTTGTAAATGAGGATTCAATCTTCTTTGAGGTTGACGAATTGGTTTAGCTTCTTCCTCCATATATATGTGATGTGTACAAACCAAAAGACTGATTCCTTTCAAGTCAAATATTTGCCATTCTAGTGCTTTCTTGCACCTCTTAAGAACTTCAAGTAGAGAAATCTCCTGATGACCGGTAAGAGATGAAGATATAACAACAGGACATTGGTTATTTTCTTCCAGGTATGTATATTTTAACTCCATGGGCAGAGGTTTCAAATTGAGCTTCGGGAATTCTTCTGTTACATCATCTTGTCCCTCCTCTTTATTAAATAAAGGTAGGATCTCTTCTTTCCTCCTCCAATCTTGTAGAGTAGCAAGGACATCAGCGGGTTCAGACAACCCTTCTTCCAGATCCTCAAGACTTTCATTCAACTCGTCTTGCATATTCTGATCACAATGCTCCTCCACGAGAGTGTCAATAATGCATACCTCTTCTGGACCTTCTTCTTCTTCCGGAGTAATTAGCTTCTTTGACATATGAAAGATATTAAGCTCAAGTGTCATGTTGCCAAAAGTGAGTTTCATAAGTCCATTCCTACAATTTATGATTGCTTTTGAAGTAGCAAGAAATGACCTTCCAAGGATGATAAGAGCATAATTAGCTTCCTTAGCTAAAGGATCAGTATCAAGAACAACAAAATTTACTGGATAGTAGAAATTATCAACTTGAACTAAAATATCCTCAATTATCCCTCTTGGAATTTTCATTGACCTATCAGCTAAAGATAGAGTGATTGATGTTGGCTTTAATTCACCAAGTCCCAATTGCTTATAAACAGAGTATGGTAGCAAATTCACACTTGCTCCCAAATCTAACAAAGCTTTTTCCACTACCTTTCCTCCAATCATAACTGAAATGGTAGGACATCCCGGATCTTTGTACTTCAAAGGAGATTTGCATTGTATGATGGCACTCACTTGCTCAGTCAAGAAGGCTTTCTTATTCACATTCAACCCTCTTTTGATAGTACACAGGTCTTTTAGGAACTTTGCATATGATGGAACTTGCTTAATCATGTCCAGCAATGGAATGTTGACCTTCACTTGCCTCAATACTTCAAGGATTTCTGATGCATTTTTTATCCCCCTTTTCCCATGCAAAGCTTGAGGAAAAGGTGGAGATGTGCGTTTCTTCATCAATTCTTCCTTAATAAGCTCTTTCTCCGGATTTGCATTCACTGTTGAATCACGATCCTCCTTCCCTTCACTGATATCTTTCTTCTTTCCTTTCATTTCCTCCCTCTTCTTTGTCTCTTCATCTTCCTTCTCTTCAACATATGGCTTGGGTGTTGGTGACTCAACCTTTTTACCACTCCTTAGAGTAATCAAGGCTTTAACATCTCTCACCTGTGAAGATTCCCCCTCATGAGTTTCCACTTCGTGGATACCCTTGGAGTTTTGGTGAGGTTGAGAAGGAAATCTACCCTTCTCTTGCACTATGTTCAAATTAGTGAGCCTTGAGATTGAGTATTGGAGATTATCTATCTTCTAAGATAAGTCATTTTACATCCCATCTATCATTTTATTCAAAGTATTCTCTACACTGTCAATTCTTTGATTGAGTTGAGAATTGATGGATTTTTGGTCTCCAACAAAATCTCCCACAACTTTGCTGAGATTCACTATGGCTTGTTCAAGACTTGAAGCTTGTTGGGATGGTTGAGATGGTTGAGCCGGCTGTTGGTACTGAGGTGCTCTTGGCTTCCATGAAAAATTTGGATGATTCATCCAACTTGAGTTGTAAGTATTGCCATAAGAAGCATTGCTATTGGGCTTGAATTGTCCAATGACATTTGCTTGTTCTCCAAACATTTCTCTAGCAACTGGAATTGTAGGGCACTCCTCCACCAAGTGTTCATAAGATTGACAAATAGAACATGGCTTTACTTGCACTGGTGTTTCAGCAACAGCTTGCACTTCATGCATCTTTTTCAGTTCTAGCTCCTCCACTCTTCTTGTCATAGCTGCAAATTTTGCTTTCATATCAACATCTTCATTCAAGGTGTACATCCCAGCCTTAGCATAAAGAGCATTTGGTTGAGACTTCATCTTTCCCAATTCTCCTCTGTGCGGTTCATCCCATCCCCTTGAGACTTCAACTACATAACTCAAGAAATCCATAGCTTCCTCAGGATTCCTACTCATGAAATCCCCTCCACACATTGTTTCAAGGAGTTGCTTCATTGAGGAAGACATCCCATCATAGAAATAACTCACCAACAACCATGTATCAAAGCCATGGTGAGGACAAGCATTAATGGCTTCCATGTATCTTTCCCAACAATCATAGAATTTCTCATTCTCTTTAGCTGAGAAGTTTGAAATTTGCCTTTTCAAGCCATTTGTTCTGTGAGTAGGAAGGAACTTCTTGAGGAATTCAGCTTGTAAATCAGTCCAAGTACGGATAATCCTTGGCCTTAAAGAATTAAGCCAAATCTTGGCCTTATCCTTTAAAGTAAGAGGAAATAGTTTAAGCTTCATCAGATCGATAGAAGCTCCTCCCTCTTGGAATGTATTACAAACATCTTCAAATTCCTTGATATGGGCATAGGGATTCTCACTTTCCATCCCATGGAAAGTAGGTAGAAGTGGCACAATATGGGGTCTGATCACTAGCTGCTCTGTAGGGGGCACTATACATGTGGTGCACTCATATGAGGTGGATGCATACGGTCCCTCATTGATCTGAATTCATTGGGATTGTCCTGATGACCATGGTGACTATGCTGATCCTCGGGTGTAGTTTCCATGATGTTCAAGCTCAATTCCAACTCCTTGTTATGAGGTGTTTCAAGTTTAACAAGCCTTCCTGCACTATCTCGTATCCACTTTGACATACACAACTAGTATCAACTGTAATAAAAAAGAACGAAAACAGAGGAAAACAAAAAAAAACAAACCTACTAAAAAGAGTTCGCTTAACTAAATCTAAATTAAAAGCTATGCTAGAATATAAATGAGTAAAAGAGTTAGTATAATGACAGAAAACTCACCAAACTTGTGATGAAAACCACAAGTACAATGAAATAATATCACTATGAAGTTGGCACCTTCCCCAGCAATGGTGCCATTTGATTCATTCCCAATTGGTGTCTCAGCTGATTCACGTCCAGCTGGTGCTCTTTGATTGAGAGAGTAATCAACAAAATTTATAACCTATATCACCATGCATTAGGATAGCTTTAGCTAATATAGCATAGTGGCTCTAGGATCATTCTCTAGGAAGGGTTTTCAACTCACAACTGATACCAATTCAAAGTTAAATTGGTGCTTTTTCATTTCAAGGTTAGCTTAAGAAAATAAAACATAAACTTTGGTTAAACGAAGTTTTGTTTCAAGCTAACTAAAAAGAAAGAAATGGAAATTACTTATGAAGAAAAACATTCCTTGGAGGTTTGGGTTCACAGGGGAGGTTCCTTATGCAAAAACAGAGCTCCGGTCATTTGGTTCATTTCCTCGCATTAGAGAATTAACATATAGCCAATTCTCTAACCGGTGTTGTACAGACGTATCCTTTAAATGGATTTCAACTCTAATTCCCTCTCACTGATGCAACTTGCAATGGCTCGTGCCTATCACCTAGCATTTGCCATTCAAGGTGATCTTTAACTTTGGATTTCCCTTCTCAAGCTTGCAAGAGATAACTAATGGATGTCTCCTTGGAGTCCAAAAGCTTAACAAGTGTTGGCAATTCTAGAAAATCCTACCTTCAAGTCACTTCCCAAAAGCTTGCAAGAGGTAAACTAGTGCATCTCCATGGACAGAGATCACTTGCCATACCAAGGGTTGGCTCAAGTGAATTGAAGGTGTTTTAAGTTAACTAAAAACATAGAAATTATTAAAGGATCACACTTTCTCTTCTTTAATGGCTGAAACCACAAAGCTATAAATTATTGCACTTGGAACCTTTCCTGGCAACCTTAGCTCCAAGGAACTAAAAGTCTAGCCACTCATTCTCTGAGGAAACTTCCTCAGAGCTTATTTGGCTAGTAAGAAAAAGAATGAGAAAGCAAAAATATATATGAAAAATAGAGCAAGTGCTCTGTAAAATATATTTCTTGCAAAATTGTACAAAAGATGCGTCTAAGAACAAGCTCCCGACTCTCCTTACATGATATATTTTGTAAAGGAAATTACAAACTATATATATGAGGTTATTCACCCTTTGTTCTTACTTAAAGATTAAGGAATCCTATGATAGGTGGATTACAAGGAGAGTTTGGGGATTTAGACATCAAATATCTAAAGCAAAATATCTCAAAATATCGGTCGCACATATTGGGAAGCTTTAGGAGAACACCGCGGCACTGTGCAAAATGGCTGCGAAAGTCTCCGGGTGAGCGCTATTAGAGGATCCGGACATGTCTGACCGGGGAAGTTGAAACGCCCTCCTCTCTCATCCGGCGTCAGGCGCCGGATGTGAAATATCTGATCAGAGGATCTGGACATGTCTGACCGGACAAAATTCCGGGAGTGAGATATCCGGAGAAAGTGGAATGTCGGCATGTACAAGGTGTAGGGACCCTTCCCCCTGATGACATGGAGCGCGCATTGCTATCCGGTGCAACTCCATCTGGATTCCCCAAAAGGACATGCGCCGCAATGCTATCCGGCGCAACTCCATCCGGGAGAAGCACACGACACTCGTGAACATCACACCCCAGATGATAGCATATCCTATCCGGATATGTTGTCCGGATCACTGACTAAAGTGAGCAAGCCTTGCTACTTCATTCCGACAGCCTGCCATAGCCCACGTTCCGTCCCTCTCCGATGGTGTGTCCAGACGCCCTGTCCGGACATCTTTTGCAGGGAAGACTGAAGGATCCCATACTCCTTGCATTCCAGATTTGCTTATGGCAAAGGACTTCAAAGCTTCGGTTCTTCATGTTTCTGAGCTTTCCATTGCTTTGCCATGGATTCCAAATAACTCTCCTCAATCTCGGATTGCTTTGGTGATAAAAAAGCTATCAAAACACCAAAACTTAACACAATTTGATTAGAATTGATTGTAAGGGTCCTTAATATGTTAATTGGGTTAAAATGTGATAACTACTACTCAAAATGTTTAAAGGACTTAATTACAAGATTTGAAATAGCACTTTTTGAGTAGTAATCAAAACTTCTATTGAATTCAACCTTAGTTCTTCCACTTTGAGCTATTCACACACTATGCACAATAGGTTCCGATTATAAGATGAAAAACTATTTCCCTCTTGACTTAGGAAAATTTTAGACTTGGTACCTTTGACCTCATTTAATAGTGTTGGGACACCTTATAAAAGGCCAATGAGCCTTTGAAAAAAAGAATAAAGAAAGAAAGAAAAAAAAATGTTTGCTTGCCTTGAAACCCGAGCAAGGTTTGAGGGGTATATGGTGAAAATCTTTAAAACCTGGTGCCCTAAGCCTTCATTGGTTGGGAGTCATCGACCTCAATGCTCGTTACAAAGGTGAATAGGTGGAGTTTAACATACTGTAGGTGCTTGGGTATTAAAATTCATTCTCAAAAGTCCAGGGTAAAATCTGAGGAGTTAGTGGTTGAAAGATCCTTAAATCTTGATGCCCTAAACCTTAATTGGTTAGGAGTCATCGATGGACCCCCGTTACATGGACAAGTTAGAAAAGAATACCTTTAGCCTTATACTCCTACAATGAAAAAAAAAATTGTGAGAAAAGAGGTGCGTTCTTAGCCTATTGGAGGTTGATTAGTTTGCTAAGCTTTGAAAAATAACTATGTTTGGGGGAGAGATTAGTTCAACATACTATATTCAGAAACTAATAAATAACACTTAGATTTTTGTGGAAGAGTAAGGTTTGACCCTTTGGGAGTGGAAACTCTTTTAAAGCTTAAATTTGCATAATGTCTTCTCTTTAAGAATTGTGATTAGACAAGTTATTTGATAACTCTTGTTGAAGTTTGAGTTTTATTTCTTTAATGTTCCATGTGAGAGTTAGATCATCATGCCGCTTGAAAATTGTTTTTTTTTTTTATCAGCATGATGTTGTAAATTATAATACTTTTTATTTTTATTTTTCTGTCCTTCATTGCTAAGGGACTAGCAATATGTCGGTTGGGGGGAGTGATTACTACTCAAAAGTGCTATTTGATAGCTTGTAATTAACTCTTTTAAACACTTTTGAGTAGTAGTTATCACCTTTTAACCCAATTAACATGTTAAGGACCCTTGCAATCAATTCTAATCAAATTGTGTTAAGTTTTGGTGTTTTGATAGCTTTTTAATCACCAAAGCAATCCGAGATTGAGGAGAGTTTTTTGGAATCCATGGCAAAGCAATGGAAAGCTCAGAAACATGAAGAACCGAAGCTTTGAAGTCCTTTGCCATAAGCAAATCCGGAATGCAAGGAGTGTGGGATCCTCCCTAAAAAATGCCACATGGCTTTCTCTCCCTTGTACACGCAGACGCTCCCCCTTGCGACGCGCGGCATAGCTCATTCCACCCGGGGAAGAATTCTGTCCGGCCGACGTTTCACCTTCTTCGGATATCTCATATCCGAAATTTTGTCTGGCCGACTTTCCACCTTCTCCGGATATTTCACATCCAGCGCCTAACGCCGGATGGGAAAGGAGGGCGTTTCAACTTCCCTGGTCATACATGTCTGGATCCTCTGATAGCGCTTACCCGAAGAGTTTTTTTTTTTTCGAAGCTTAGGAAGTTAACAATCCAATGCTTCAAACAGTGTGCGATTCGGAGTTGAAATGAAGGAGTTACAGCCATTGCAAGCAGATCACTCCAAGCTGAAGGCAGAATGTTGCACGACTGCGAAATCAGCCTTTGGCTGCAAAAATGTTGTCCTTTTGCTGCGAAAATTTCGTAGCCATTTTGCACAGTGCCGCGGTGTTCTCTTGAAGCTTCCCGATCGACATTTTGAGATTTTTTGCTTTAGATATTTGATGTCTAAATCCCCAAACTCTCCTTGTAACCCACCTATCATAGGATTCCTTAGTCTTTAAGTAAGAACAAAGGGTGAATAACCTCATATATATAGTTTGTAATTTCCTTTACACAAGAGATCATCATGTAATCGGTGAAAGGAAGAAATATATTTTACAGAGCACTTGCTCTGTTTTTCCTTCATATTTTGTTTTCTCGTTCTTCTTATTTCTAGCCAATCAAACTCTGAGGATTTTTCCTCAGAGGATGAGAGGCTAGGCTCTTTGTCTCTTGGAGTGAAGAAATCCGGGTAAGTTTCCTCATGCATAAATTGGAAGTTTTGTTGTTTTAGTTTTTAATGAAGAGAAAGTGTGACCCGTTAATGGTTTTTATCTTTTTAGTTAACTTAAAACGCCTTCGATTCACCTGGGCCAACACTTGGTAAGGCAAGTGATCTCCGTCCATTGAGATGCACTAGTTTACCTCTTGCGAGCCTTTGGGAGGTGGTTTAGAGGTAGGATTTTCTAGAATAGCCAACACTTGGTAAGCTTTTGGACTCTAAGGAGACATCCATTAGTTATCTCTTGCGAGCTTTTGACGGGTAATCCAAGGTTAAGAATCACCTTGAATGGCAAATGCTAGGTGAGAGGCACGAGCCATTGCAAGGTGCATCAGTGAGAGGGAATTAGTGTTTGAACCCATTAAGGGGAAGCATCTGTACCACACCGGTTAGAGAATTAACTATATGTTAATTCTCTAATGCGAGGAAAAGAAACAAGTGACCGGAACTCCCTTTTTGTACAAGGAATCCGAGCCTAGTGATCTAAACTCCAAGAAACACTTTTCTTTATAATTAAAATCAATTACTATTTTTGGTTAGCTTAAAACCAAACCTTTTCCACCAAAGATTATGTTTTCTTTTAAAGCTAACCTTGAAATGAAAAGGCACCAATTCAGCTTTGAATTGATATCAATTGTGAAGTGAAAACCCATCCCAGTGAACGACCCTAGAGCCCTATGCTATGCTAGCTAAGGCTATCCTAGTATATGGTGTAATAGGTTATAAATTTTGTTGATTACTCCCTGAGGACCAAAATCAAGGGACACCAGCTGGACACGAATCAAATGGTACCACTGTCAGGGACCATTGAGAGGACATGAATCAGCTGAGACACCAATTGGGAGCGAATCACCTTATGATGATGCATATGATCTCCTATGTTGAGAGCTCGACGCGAGTACTCCCCTACGGCCGCTTCCTTACCCGTGATTTCAAGGATGTCGGGGTCGACTTGAGTAAAGAGACAGATTTTGAGGCCCTCACCCCCTATGACATGTATGATGAGCAGTCTCTGGGGCGTATGAAGTTCGAGAAGGCACCCAATGGCTCTTGGGTTAGGAAAGTCGAGCGACAGGCCCGGGGACATGATCAGATACACCTCGAAGTAGAAGAGGAGGCCGAGATTAGAGAGATGGAGGATGGGTTGGACCCTCAGAGGGACTTTGAGCAGAGAGGTTATGAGCTCATGCCTCTAGATTTTATGAACAACTCAAGGTTGTGGTTGACATGAAAGACTTTGAGTCATGAGTTCAAGGCTCTAAATGCTATGTACAACTTAAGGTTGTCGATGACATGAAAGACTCCAGGTCATGAGCTTAGGGATCTACATGCTATATATTGGTCTGGGTTGTTGATGACATGAAATAGTCTAGGTCTTGAGCTTAGGGCTCTTGATAGTATAAACAACTCAAGGTTATGGATGACGTCAATGACTCTAGGTCGTGAGCTTAAGGCTCTAGATTCTATGAACAAATCAAAGTTGTGAATGACATGCTCTACTATGGGTTTTGATCTTAGGACTCTAGATGCTATGAACAACTCAAAGTTGTTGATTATATGTATAAATTAGGATCTCATGAGATTAGACCTCTTTATGCTATGAACTACTTAGGGTTGTGGATGATATGAACGATTCTGCGTCATGAGCTCAAGCCTCTAGATGCTATGAAATGATCAGGGCTATGGAAGATATGAACAATTCTAGGTTTTGATGTCAAGGCTCTAGATGCTATGAACAACTCGGGGCTATGGTTGACATGGTCGACTATAGGTCGTGAGCTCAAGGCGTTAGATGCTATGAAAAACTCAAGGTTATGGATGACATGAATGACTCTAGCTTATGAGTTCAGGGCTTTAGATATTATGAACAACTCATGGTGGTGGTTGACATGAAAGACTCTAGGTTCTGAGTTTAGGGCTTTAAAAGCTATGAACAACTCATATTTGTGGATGATATGGATGACTTGGGATCTCATGAGCTTAGGCTTGTAGATGTTATGAACAATTCTAGGTTGTGGATGATATGAATGATTCTATGTCATGAGCTCAAGCCTTTGGATGCTATGAATTGCTCTATGCAGTAGAAGATATGAATGACTTAGGGTCGTGAGATCAGGGCTCTAGATGCTACTAACAAACAAGGGTTGTGGATGACATGAACGATTCCGGGTCATGGAATCAGGGCTTTATATTTTATGTAATGCACAAGGTTGTGGTTGACATCAAAGACTCTTAGTTATGAGCGTAGAGCTCTAGATGTTATGCACAACCAAAGGCTATCGATGACATGATAAACTCTAAGTCATAAGCCGAGGGCTCTAGATGCTATACATAGGTTAAGGCTGTTGATGACATGGAAGACTCCGGGTCGAGAGTTCAGGGCTCTAGATGCTATGAACAACTCAAGTTTATGGTTGTCATGAACAACTCTAGTTATGAGTTGAAGGTTATAGATGCTATGAACAACTCTCGGATATGGATGACATGAACTACTCTTGTTCAAAGGCCTAGGGCTCTAGATGCTATGAAGAGCTCAGATTTGTGGATGATATGAATTACCTGGGATCATTTGAGCTTAAGCCTCTAGATCTTATGAATTGCTCAAAGTTTTGGATGATGTAAATGATTCTCCATCATTAGCTCAAGCCTATATATGCTATGAACTGCTCAGGCTATGGATGACATGAACGACTCCGGGTCGTGAGCTCAAAGATGTAAATGCTATCAACAACTTAGGGTTATGAATAACATGAAATAAGGCCTCTAGATTCTATGAACAACTTAGGGCTGTGATTGACAAGAAAGACTCTGAGTTATGGGATTAGGGCTCTAGATGCTATGTATAACTTAAGGTTATCGATGATAAGAAAGACTCAAAGTCGTGAGTTCAGGGATTTAAATGATATTAACATCTTAGGGCTATGGTTGACATGTACGACTTCGGGTCATGAGCTTAGGGCTCTTGATCCTATGACCAACTGAGGGTTGTGTTTGACATGAACGACTCTATGTCTTGCGTTCAGGGCTCTAGATGCTATGAACTACCCAGGATTGTAGTTCACATGAATGACTCTAGGTCATGAGCTCAAGGCTCTAGATGCAATAAACAACCTAGGTTTGTGGTTGACATGAAGACTCCAAGTCATGAGCTTAGGGCTCTAGATGCTCTTAACAACTCAATGTTATAGATGACATAAATGAGACTGGTCATGAGTTGAGGCCTCTAGATTCTATGAACAACTGATTCGTTCCTAATTGGTGTCTCAGTTGATTCACGTTCAGCTGGTGCTCTTTGATTGAGAGAGTAATCAACAAAATTTATAACCTATATCACCATGCATTAGGTTAGCTTTAGCTTATATAGCATAGTGGCTCTAGGATCGTTCTCTGGGAAGGGTTTTCAACTCACAACTGATACTAATTCAAGGTTAAATTGGTGTTTTTTCATTTCAAGGTTAGCTTAAGAAATAAAACATAAACTTTGGTTAAACGAAGTTTTGTTTCAAGCTAACTAAAAAGAAAGTAATGGAAATTACTTATGAAGAAAAACATTCCTTGGAGGTTTGGGTTCACAAGGGAGGTTCCTTATGAAAAAACAAAGCTCCGGTCATTTGGTTCATTTCCTCGCATTAGAGAATTAACATATAGTCAATTCTCTAACCGATGTTGTACAGATGTATCCTTTAAATGGATTTCAGCTCTAATTCCCTCTCACTGATGCAACTTGCAATGGCTCGTGCCTCTCACCTAGCACTTGCCATTCAAGGTGATCTTTAACATTGGACTTTCCTTCTTAAGCTTGCAAGAGATAACTAATGGATGTTTCCTTGGAGTCCAAAAGCTTACCAAGTGTTGGCAATTCTAGAAAATCCTACCTTCAAGTCACTTCCCAAAAGCTTGCAATAGGTAAACTAGTGCATCTCCATGGACGAAGATCACTTGCCATACCAAGTGTTGGCTCAAGTGAATTGAAGGTGTTTTAAGTTAACTAAAAACATAGAAATCATTAAAGGATCACACTTTCTCTTCATTAATGGCTGAAACCACAAAGCTATAAATTCTTGCACTTGGAACCTTTCCCGGCAACCTTAGCTCCAAGGAACTAAAAGTCTAGCCACTCATTCTCTGAGGAAACTTCCTCAGAGCTTGTTTGGCTAGTAAGAAAAAGAATGAGAAAACAAAAATATATAGGAAAAACAGAGCAAGTGCTCTGTAAAATATATTTCTTGCAAAATTGTACAAAGGATGCGTCCGAGAACAAGCTCCCGACTCTCTACATCCTCTCCCGACTCTCTACATCATCTCTCGTGTAAAGAAAATTACAAACTACATATAAGAGGTTATTCACCCTTTGCTCTTACTTAAAGACTAGGGAATCCTATGATAGGTGGATTACAAGGAGAGTTTGGGGATTTAGACATCAAATATCTAAAGCAAAATATCTCAAAAAGTCGGTCGGAAATATCGGGAAGCTTTAGGAGAACACCGCGGCACTGTGCAAAATGGCTGCGAAACTCTCCGAGTGAGTGCTATCAGAGGATTCGGATATGTCTGACCGGGGAAGTTGAAACGCCCTCCTCTCCCATCCGGCGTCAGGGGCTGGATGTGAAATATCCGATCAGAGGATCCGGACATGTCTGACCGGACAGAATTCCGGGAGTGAGATATCCGCGCGTCGCAAGGGGGACCATCTGCGTGTACAAGGTGTAAGGACCCCTCCCCCTGATGACACGGAGCGCGCATTGCTATCCGGCACAACTCCATCCAGATTCCCCAAGAGGACATGCGCCGCCATGCTATCTGGAGCAACTCCATCCGGATTCCCTAAGAGGACATGCGCCGCCATGCTATCCGGACTTCCTCAGGGAGAAGCACACGACACTCATGAACATCACACTCCGGATGATAGCATATCCTATCCGGATATTAGCATATCCTATCCGGATATGTTGTCTGGATGGAAAACATTGACTAAAGCGAGCAAGCCTTACTACGTCATTCCGACAGCTTGCCACAGCTCACGTTCCGCCGCCTTCCAATTGTGTGTCCGGACGCCCTGTCCGGACATCTTTGCCATGGATTCCAAAGAACTCTCCTCAATCTCGGATTGCTTTAGTGATCAAAAAGCTATCAAAACACCAAAACTTAACACAATTTGATTAGAATTGATTGCAAGGGTCCTTAATATGTTAATTGGGTTACAAGGTGATAACTACTACTCAAAAGTATTTAAAAGAGTTAATTACAAGCTATCAAATAGCACTTTTTGAGTAGTATTCAACAACTCAGGGTTGTGGTTGACATGAAAGAGTATAGGTCATGAGCTAAGGGTTTTAGATGCCATACATAGGTTTGGGATATTGATCACATGAATGACTTTGGGTTGTGAGTTGAGGGCTTTAGATGCTATGAATAACTTAGGGTTGTGGATGACATTAACAACTCTGGTTCGTGAGCTTCAGGCTATATATACTATAAACAACTCAAGGTTGTGGTTGACATGAATGAATTCGGGTCTTGAACTCAAGGCTTTAGATGCTTTGAACAACACAAAGCTATAAAATGCTCAAGGTTGTGGATGACATGAACGAATCCAGGTCATGATCACAAGGCTTTAGATGTTATAAACTACTGATGGTGCTAGTTGACATGAGTGACTCTAGGTCATGAGCTCGAAGCTCTAGATGAAACGTACACCTCTGGGTTATGGTTGACATGAATGACTTTAGGTTGTGAGCTCATGGCTTTAGATGCTATGAACAACTCAAGGCTATGGATGACATAAATGACTTTGGGTCTTGAGCTCAATCCTCTAGATACTATGAATAGCTCAGGGTTGTGGTTGACATGAACAATTCTAGGACGTGAGCTAAAGGGTTTAGGTTCTATGAACCTAAGGTTGTTGATGACATGAACTACTCTGGGTTGTGAGCTCAGGGCTCTAGATGCTATGAACATCTCGGGGTTGTGGTGGACATGAACCACTCCGAGTCATGATCTTAGGCCTCTAGATTCTATGAACAACTTAGGGTTATGGTTGATATGAATCACTCTAGGTCATGAGCTTAGGGCTCTAAATGCTTTTAACAACTCAGGATTGTGGATGACATGAATGACTTTGGGTCATGGCTATAAGATTCTATGAACAAATTAAGGTTTTGGTTGACATGAACCACTTCGGGTCCTGAGCTCAGAGTTCTAGAAGTTAAGAGCCACTCAAATTTGAGAATGATATGAACGACTTGGGATCCCATGAGGTCAATCCTATAGATTTTATGAATTGATCAAGGTTGGAAAAAATATGAATGATTTTGTGTCATGAGCTCAAGCCTTTAGATGCTATGAATTGCTCAATCTTATGGATGACATGAATGAATCCAGGTCATGAGCTTAGGGCTCGAAATGCTATCAACAACTCAGGGTTGTGGTTGACCTGAACAACTTTGAGTCATGAGCTTAGGGGCTTAGATACTATGGACAACTCATAGTTTTGGATGATATGAATGACTCGGTCTCCAATGACCTGAGGCCTCTAGATGCTATGAACCACTCAAGGTTGTGGATATTAATAACGATTCTACATCATGCGCTCAAGCCTCTATATGTTATGAACAACTCAAGGTTGTGGATGTTATGAACAACCCTAAGTTGTGATTACTACTCAAAAACTGCTATTTTGTAGTTTGTAATTAACTCTTTTAAACACTTTTGAGTACTAGTTATTAGCTTTTAACTCAATTGACACGTTAAGGACCCTTGCAAGTGTTTCTAATCAAATTGTGGCAAGTTTTAGTGTTTTTGATAGCTTTTTGATCACCAAAGCAATCCAAGAATGAGGGAGAGCTCTGTATAGTCCATGGCAAAGCAAATGGAAGCTCATTTACATGAAGAATCCAAGCTTTGGAGCTTCGTAGTCCTTTGCCAAAGCCAATCAAGAATGCAAGGAGGAAAAACAGAGAGAGGAATCTCTAATGAAGAAATTCAAGAGGAGAGCAGCTACAAGACACATTTAGAGCACTTCTTGGAGTCCATTTTGTACATACTATATATTTTTTCGAAGCTTGGGAAGTCAGGAGTCCAACACTTCAAACGGTGTGCAAATCGGAGCTGAAATGAAGAAGTTATGGCCATTGGAAGACAATTGTACCAAGCTGAAAAACAATTTCGCAAGTTGCAAAATCACAAATTCAACTTGCGAAATCAAAGTTCAACTTGCGAAATGGACAATTTCAACTTGCAAAATTTTTGTAAGTTATGTTTCCACTTGTGAAATCCACCTATGTAATCCCAGATATTTGCGACCGACTCTGTTAGATCTTTTCTTCAGATATTTTGTATAAATCCCTATTTTCTCCTTGTAATCCACCAATCATAGAATTCCTTAGTTAGGAAGTAAGAAGGAAGGGTGAATAGGCTTTCTATATAATCTATTGTAATTTTCTTTTAAAAAAATGGCTCGGGAGTTTTTCTCAGAGACAACACCCTTTGTATAGTTTTTGGGAAGAAAGTAATACACAGAGCTTTACTCTGTCTTACCTACTCATTTTTTTTCTCTTCTATTTTTATTTCTAGCAAATCAAACTCCAAGGATGTTTTTCTAGAGGATGAGTGGCTAGGATTTTTGGTTCTTGGAGTGAAGGAAGCTAGGTAGGGTTCCGAATGCAAAAAATGGAAGTTTTGTTGTTTCAGTTTTAAATGAAGATAAAGTGTGACCTGTTAATGGTTTTTATCTTTTTAGTTAACTTAAAATTCCTTAAAATCACCTGGGTCAACACTTGGTAAGGCAAGTGGTCTCCTTCCATTGAGATACACTGGTTTATCTCTTGCAAACCTTTAGGAGGTGGTTTAAAGGTAGGATTTTCTAGAATAGCCAACACTTGGTAAGCTTTTGGACTCCAAGGAGACATCCATTAGTTATCTCTTGTGAGCTTTTGACGGGTAATCCAAGGTTAAGGATTACCTTGAATGGCCAATACTAGGTGAGAGGTATGAACCATTGCAAGATGATTCATTGATAGAGAATTAGTGTTTGAACCCATTAAGGAGAAGCATCTATACCACACCGGTTCGAGAAATAACTATATGTTAAATCCCCAATGCGAGGAAAAGATTCAAGTGACCAGAACTCCCTTTTTGTACAAGGAACCTGAGCCTAGTGATCTAAATCTCCAAGAAGCACTTTTCTTTGTAAGTAATTTCCATTACTTTATTATTGGTTTCACTTAAAAACCAACCTTTTCAAATATATTTATGTTTTCTTTTAAAGCTAACCTTGAAAAAGAAAACACCAATTCAGTTTTTGATCTAATATCAGTTGTAATTTGAAAACCCATCCCAGTGAACGATCCTAGAGCCACTATGCTATGCTAGCTAATGCTACCCTAGTATATGGTGAAATAGGTTTATAAATTTTGTTGATTACTCCCGTTTGAGGACCGAAATCAAGGCACACCAGTTGATTGAACACCAATCAGCAGGACATACACCAGCTGGGCACAAATCAAATGGCGCCGCTGCCGGGGATGGTGCCAACTTTACAGTGATATCACCTTTTCAAAGTACTTGTGATCTTCATCACAAGTTTGGTGATTTTTCTTTTATTTTACTAACTCTTTTTAATTGTTTCTTTTACTTGTTCATATTTTAGCCAATCTTTTAATTTAGTTTTTAGTTAATCTTAGTCTTTTTATAGTTTTGTTTTCTTTTGTTTCTTTGTTTTTGTTATAGTTGTTACTAGTTGTGTATGCCATATTGGTTATGAGACAATGGAGGAAGACTTGTGAAAATTGAAACACCTCACAAAACAGAGTTGGAATTGTGCTTGAACATCATGGAAGCTACACTTGAAGATCAGCATAGTCACCATGGTCACCAGGACAATCCCAATGCATTAAGATCAATGAGGGTCCGCATGCATCCACCTCATGTGAGTGCACCATCATGTATAGTGCCTCCTATAGAGCAGCTAGTAATCAGACCGCATATTGTGCCGCTTCTACCTACTTTTCATGGGATGGAAAGTGAAAATCCCTACACGCATATCAAGGAATTTGAAGATGTTTGTAATACATTCCAAGAGGGAGGAGCTTCAATCGACTTGATGAGGCTAAAGCTATTTCCTTTCACTTTGAAGGATAAGGCCAAGATTTTGCTTAATTCTTTAAGGCCAAGGAGTATCCGAACTTGGACTGATTTGCAAGCTGAATTTCTTAAGAAAATTTTCCCTACTCATGGGACAAATGGCTTGAAAAGGCAAATTTCAAACTTCTCAACTAAAGAAAATGAGAAATTTTATGAGTGTTGGGAGAGATACATGGAAGCTATCAATGCTTGTCCTCACCATGGTTTTGATACATGGCTATTGGTGAGTTACTTTTATGATGGTATGTCTTCCTTAATGAAGTAACTCCTCGAGACTATGTGTGGAGGAGATTTCATGAGTAAGAATCTGGAGGAAGCCATGCGTTTCTTGAATTATGTTGCTAAAGTCTTAAGAGGATGGGATGAACCGAACAAGGGAGAAGTGGGGAAAATGAAGTCTCAACCAAATGCCTTTAATGCTAAGGCTAGGATGTATACCTTGAATGAAGATATTGACATGAAAGCAAAAGTTGCAGCTATGACAAGAAGATTGGAGGAGCTAGAACTGAAAAAGATACGTGAAGTGCAAGCCATTTCTGAAACACCAGTGCAGGTTATGCCTTGTTCTATTTGACAATCTTATGAGCACTTGGTGGAGGAGTGTCCTACAATTCCAACTATTAGAGAAATGTTTGGAGATCAAGCGAATGTCATTGGACAATTCAAGCCCAACAACAATGCTTCATATTGAAATACCTATAATTCAAATTGGAGGAACCATCCAAATTTCTCTTGGAAGCCAAGAGCACTTCAGTACACACAACCAGGCCAAGCATCTTAACAAGCTTCAAATCTTGAGCAAGTAATAGTGAATCTAAGCAAGGTTGTGGGAGATTTTGTTGGAGATCAGAAATCCATCAATGCTCAACTCAATCAAAGAATTGACAGTGTAGAGAATACATTGAATAAAAGGATGGATGGAATGCAAAATGATCTATCTCAGAAGATAGATAATCTCCAATACTCAATCTCAAGGCTCACTAACCTTAACACAGTGCAAGAGAAGGGGAGGTTTCCTTCTCAACCTCACCAAAACCCCCAAAGTATCCATGAAGTGGAAGCTCATGAGGGAGATTCTTCACAGGTGAGGGACGTCAAAGCCTTGATCACTCTAAGGAGTGGTAAAGAGGTTGAGCTGCCAACACCCAAGCCACATGTTGAAAAAGAGGAAGAATAAGAAGAGACAGAGAAGAGGGAGGAAATCAAAGGAAAGAAAAAGGTAGTAGTGAAAGGAAAGAGGACCATGATTCAATAGTGAATGAAAATCCGGAGAAAATAGTTATCAAGGGAGATGTGATGAAGAAACACATACCTCCACCTTTTTCTCAAGCTTTGCATGGGAAAAAGGGAATCAGAAATGCATAAAAAATTCTTGAAGTATTAAGATAGGTGAAGGTCAACATCCCATTGCTAGATATGATTAAACAAGTGCCGACTTATGCAAAATTCCTAAAGGACTTGTGTACTATCAAAAGAGGGTTGAATGTGAATAAGAAAGCCTTCTTGACTGAGCAAGTAAGCGCCATCATACAGTGTAAGTCTCCAGTGAAGTACAAAGATCCGGGTTGCCCTACCATCTCAGTGATGATTGGAAGAACTGTAGTGGAGAAAGCTTTGTTGGACTTGAGGGCAAGTGTGAATTTGCTACCATATTCTGTCTACAAGCAATTGGGACTTGGTGAATTAAAGCCAACATCAATCACTCTATCTCTAGCAGATAGATCAATGAAAATTCCAAGAGGGATAATTGAAGATGTCTTAGGTCAAGTTGACAATTTCTACTATCCAATGGATTTTGTTATTCTTGATACAGACCCAATTGTCAAGGAAACTAATTATGTTCCTATCATACTTGGAAGACCATTCCTAGCTACATCAAATGCAATCATAAATTGTAGGAATGGACTCATGCAACTCACGTTTGGCAACATGACATTGGAGCTCAATATCTTCTATATGTCCAAAAATCCAATCAATCCGAAAGAAGATGAAGGTCCAGAAAATGTGTGCATCAATGACACTTTAGTGGAGGAGCATTGTAATAAGGAAATGCAAGAAAAGTTGAATGAAAGTCTTGGGGATCTTGATGAAGGGTTGCCTGAACCCTCAGATTTGCTGGCTACTCTACTAGGTTGGAGGAGGATAGAAGAAATTCTACCTTTGTTCAATAAAGAGGAGGCACAAGAAGCTGTTAAAGAGGAGCCCCCAAAGCTTAATATGAAGCCCCTACCCACAAAGTTGAAGTATACATACCTAGAAGAGAATAAGAAGTACCCTGTTGTTATATCTTCATCTCTTACTACTCCTTAAGAGGTGTGTTTACTTGAAGTTCTTAGGAGATGTAAGAAAGCAATAGGATGGAAAATATCTAACTTGAAAGGCATCAGTCCTTTAGTCTATACACATCATATATATATGGAAGAAGAAGCTAAGCCAATTCGTCAACCTCAAAGAAGATTGAATCCTCATATGCAAGAGGTGGTGCGAGCTGAGGTTCTTAAGCTACTTCAAGCTGGTATTATCTACCCCATATCAGATAGCCCATGGGTGAGTCCTATTAAAGTAGTACCAAAGAAATCAGGGATCACAGTGGTGCAAAATGAAAAGGGAGAAGACGTTGCTACATGCCTCACTTCAGGTTGGAGGGTGTGTATTGATTATAGAAAATTGAATGTTGTGACGGGGAAGGATCATTTTCCATTGCCATTTATTGATCAAGTGTTGGAGAGAGTCTCAAGCCATCATTTCTATTGTTTCTTGGATGGCTACTCTGGGTATTTTCAAATAGAAATCGATGTTGAAGACCAGGAGAAGACCACTTTCACATGTCCATTTGGAACATATGCCTATAGAAGAATGCCTTTTAGTTTATGCAATGCACTTGTAACATTTCAACGATGTATGTTAAGCATTTTTAGTGATATGGTGGAGCGTATTATGGAGGTTTTTATGGATGATTTCACCATATATGGAAGTACATTTGAGCTCTATGATTCACTATGGGCATATAGAACAGCTTACAAGACTATTCTTGGCATGTATCCTTATCGCCTAGTCCATGGAAAAGCATGTCATCTCTCTTTGGAAGTTGAATACAAAGCTTGGTGGGCAATTAAGAAGGTAAACATGGACTTGAACAGAGCCGGGATGAAGAGGTGCTTAGACCTTAATGAGATGGAGGAATTGAGAGATGATGCCTACATCAATTCCAAAGTTGCAAAAAAGAGGATGAAGAAGTGGCATGATCAGTTAATCTCCAACAAAGAATTTCGAAAGGGACAAAGAGTCCTACTCTATGACTCTAGGCTCCATATCTTTCCAGGAAAGCTAAAGTTAAGGTAGATAGGCCCTTTCATTATTCACTAAGTGCATCTCAATGGAGTAGTGGAACTACTCAATTCCAACAGCACGAACTCTTTCAAAGTCAATGGCCACCGTCTTAAACCATTCATGGAGACATTCAATCAAGACAAGGAGGAAGTCAGTCTCCTTGACTAATCAAAGTCCATGTTTTTGTTATAATTTTGTTGATTTAAAAGCTTTATTAATTGTTTTAATTTTAATTTTAGCTTTGATTTATTTTATTTTGATATAACTTAGACTTTTTGAATGATCAAAATCAGGAGGAATTGGAGGGAAACCATAAAGAACCAAAAAATGAGAAAAACAGAGCAATATTTCAACTTGTGAAAATGAGGGTCAACTTGCGAAATCCTCAAAGCTAAATTTCGTAAGTCCACTATTCAACTTGCGAAAATTTTCGTAGCTGTGAAACACCTCTTAGGCACATGTGTGCCATTTCGCAAGTTCAAAATCCAATTTCGCAGTTGGGAACCAACTTGCGAAATCCTCAAAGCTAAATTTCGCAAGTCCACTATTCAACTTGCGAAAATTTTCTCAACTGCGAAACACCTCTTAGGCACACATGTGCCATTTCGCAACTTTAAAATCCAATTTCGCAGTTGCGAATCAAGTTGCGAACCAACTTGCGAAATCACCTCCAACTTGCGAAAATACCAACCATCGTTTAAATTTCTATTTAAACCTCTGATTCTCTCATTTTTCATTTCACACAGCCACTCCAACTTACGAAAAAGCCCTCCAAGTTGTGAAGCCCAAAAATTTCAGAGGATCCCCTCCAAAGGAAGCCCAGAAGTCGTGCGTCTGAAGAGGACCACTCCGCACACCTTTGCGTACCCTGTGGAACACAAGCCTCTCCATTTCAGCCATGACCAAGATGAGAGGAGCCCAATCCGTGTCTCCATTAGCTCGTAACACCAAACCAAGAGCTTCACCTGCACGGGATTCCATGTCTGAGGCTCCACAGGCCTCTGCCATTCCACCTTTTGAGGGTGGAGTGCCACCTAGTCCTCCTCAGCGCAGGTACGAGACGAGGAGACTACCCACTACACTTGGGGCAAGCAATTCGTGCCCCAAGAATCAATTCGTCACCCTCCTGCAAAGAGAGCCAGAGTTTCAGGCCCAGGAGAGTCATCAACACCTCCACAACCTCAACCGCCTACTATAGAGTCTCAGATTCCTTCTGGGATGACTCCAGAAGGGATTATTAGGCGACCTATGGTTACACAGCCACCTATAGAGGGAAATTTGGATTTCCAAGCTAGGCCATTCCACTCTGAGCTATGCTTTGACAGAGAGACTTTCAGACACCAACCGGAGCTCAGAGATTCATTCCACGTACTACAGAGATACCATTTGGAGCACCTAATGACTTTTAGGGATTTCTTCTATCCCCGAGTAGTATTAGACTTTTATCAGTCTATGACTACACATCGTGTCTGGGATCCTACTATCATCCACTTCACTATTGATGGACGCCATGGTATCTTAGAAGCCAGACACATTGCAGAGGCCCTGCACATTCCATATGCTCCTGTGAGTCCAGCAGATTACATAGAGTGGGCTCATTTTTCTCAGAGGGACATGGTCCGTATATTGTCCAGGGGGACATTTACATGCTCATTTCTTTTTAGGAAGGAGCTTTCGCCTGGGTTGTTTCTTCTGGATGTGGTGTTGAGCTCTAACATATTTCCACTTCAGCATATGGTGCAGAGGAGAGAAACTATATTAGAGGCCTTATTCAGGATATCAGAGGGTTTTAACTTTGGCCCTCATCATTTGATTATGACCTGTCTTCTTTACTTAGAAGAGAAGGTCCATAGGAAGAAGCTACAGAGACCAGATTCCATTCCACCACTTTTTCCTAGGTTGCTCTGTCAAATATTAGAGCATTTAGGCTATCCTTCTGAGCCTCAGCTTAAGCGTCGACGTATTTGCCGAGAGCTATTCACTCTTGACAAATGCAATCATATGACGGCTTATGTTGCACCTCCAGGAGCCTTAGATAGGCCAGCACATCCAGAGTTACCACAGGATGAGCAACCATAGTAGGCACAATAGGCTGAGATACCTACGGAGATCATACCACTTGCCCCTGCAGCACCTTCTACAGTGCCCATGCCTGAGGCTACATCTTCTGCTCCTCCTACCACTCCTGGGACTCCACCAGTTGTACCAGCTACATCAGCGCCTCCTCCATCTGAGTCTACTATCACCATATCCGCTTCAGAGTTCAGAGGCCTATGTCATACATTATAGACATTGACTACCACTCAGAGTGTTCTTGCCCAGCAAATAGCAGTCATATGTGCACATCAGGATCAACTTATTGCCATGCAGACCTAGCATACTACCATCCTTAGGCAGATACAACAGCATTTAGGTATTTTGTCACCACCTGAGCATGATATGCCTGGTCCATTAGAGCCTACAGATCCATCTCAGAAGGCTCCTCCAGCAGCGTAGACTATGCCCTATGAGGAGACTACTACAGTAGAGATCGAGACTCCGATCCAGAGCACTCAGACTACCACAGCCCAGCCATTGTCTCCACACGATCCTTCCACTACTACTTGGTCATCTATCTACTTTTTGTATTTACTTATTGATTTTCGTGCCCAACTGGTGTATATGCTGTTGATTGGTGCTCAATCAATTGGTGTACCTTGATTTCGGTCCTTAGATGGGAGTAATCAACAAAATTTATAACCTATATCACCATGTACTAGGATAGCCTCAGCTAGCATAACATAGTGGCTCTAGGATCGTTCACTAGGAAGGGTTTTCAACTTACTACTAATATTAATTCAAAGTTGAATTGGTGCTTTTTCATTTCAAAGTTAGCTTTAAAAGAAAACATAATCTTTGGTTGAAAAGGGATTGGTTTTAAGCTAAACAAAAATAGTAACTGAAATTATTTATAAAGAAAAGTGTTTCTTGGAGTTTTTGGATCACTAGGGTTAGGTTCCTAACCCAAAAATAGAGTTCCGGTCACTTGAATCTTTTCCTCACATTGGAGAATTAACATATAATTATTTCTCGAACTGGTGTCGTACAGATGCTTCCCTTTAATGGGTTCAAACATTAAATCCCTTTCACTGATTCATCTTGCAATGGCTCGTGCCTCTCACCTAGTATTTTGCCATTCAAGGTGATCCTTAACCTTGGATTTCCCTTCAAAAGCTTGCAAGAGATAACTAATGGATGTCTCCTTAGAGTTGAAAAGCTTACCAAGTGTTGGCTATTCTAGAAAATCCTACCTTTGAACCACCTCCCAAAGGCTCGCAAGAGATAAACTAGTGCATCTCAATGGATGGAGATCACTAGCCTTACCAAGTGTTGGCCCAAGTGATTTAGAGGCGTTTTAAGTTAACTAAAAACATAGAAACCATTAACGGGTTACACTTTCTCTTCATTAAAAGCTGAAACAACAAAACTTCCAATTCTTGCATCCGGCACCTTACCCAGCTTCCTTAACTCCAAGAGAGAAAAAGCCTAGCCACTCATTCTCTGAGGAAACATCCTCAGAGCTTATTTGGCTAGTAAGAAAAATACAATCAAAATGAGTAGGTAAGGCAGAGCAAAGCTCTGTGTATTACTTCCTTCAAAACTATACAAAAAGTGGTCTCTGAGAACAAGCTCCCGAGATGTCTGTGTAAAGAAAATTACAAACTATATATAAGAGGTTATTCGCCCCTTTGTTCTTACTTACTAACTAAGGAATCCTATGATTGGTGGATTACAAGGAGAAAATGGGGATTTAAACAACAAATATCTGAAGAAAAAATCTAAAAAAAGTTGGTCGCAAATATCTGGAAGCACTTAGGTGGATTTCGCAGCATGCAACATGGGCTGCGAGATTTCGCAAGCTGAAAGTCTCCATTTCGCACAACAAGGCTGATTTTGCAAGTAGCACATTGTGATTTCGCAGCTGCGAAATTGGCTTTCAGCTTGGTGCGATTTGCTTCCAATGGCCATAACTTCTTCAATTCAGCTCTGATTTGTGCACCGTTTGAAGCGTTGGACTCCTAACTTCCCGAGCTTAGAAACAACATATATTATGCTGAAATGAAACCCAGGAAGTTCTCTAAATGTGTTCAACAGTTGCTGTCCTCTTGAATTCTTCATGGTAGATTTCTTTCTTTGTTTCCTCTCCTCGCATTCATGATTTGCTTTTGGCAAAGGACTATAAAGCTTCAAAGCTTGGGTTCTTCATGTAAATTAGCTTCCATTTGCTTTGCCATGGATTCTATAGAACTCTCCTCAATCTTGGATTGCTTTGGTGATAAAAAAGCTATCAAAAACACCAAAACTTAACACAATTTGATTAGAAACGATTGCAAGGGTCCTTAACATGCCAATTGAGTTAAAAGGTAATAAATACTACTCAAAGATGTTTAAAAGAGTTAATTACAAGCTACAAAATAACACTTTTTGAGTAGTAATCACTCCCCCCAACCGAAATATTGCTAGTCCCTTAGCAATGAAGGAGAGAAAAAGATAAATAAACAGTAATATAATTTACACAATCATGCTGATCACTTCAAAAAATTTTCAAGTGGCATGATGATGAAACTCTCACATGGAAAATTAAATATATATAAAACCCAAACTTCAACAAAAGTTATCAAATACCTTGCCTAATCACAATTCATAAAGAAAGACATTATGCAAATTTAAGCTTTAAAATAGTTTCCACTTCCAAAGGGCCAAACCTTGCTCTTCCACAAAAATCTAAGTGTTACTTGATAGTTTCCGAATATAGTATGCTGAACTAATCTCTCCTCCCAACCTAGTTCTTTTTCAACACTTAGCAAACTGACAAAATTCAATAGGCTAAGAACGCACCTTTTGTTTCACAATTTTTTTCATTGTAAGAGTACAAGGCTTAAAGGTATCATTTTCTAAATTGTCCATGTAACGGGGTTCCATCGATGACTCCTAACCAATTAAGGTTTAGGGCATCAAGCTTTAAGGATCTTTCAACCACTAACTCCTCGGATTTTACCCCGGACTTTTGAGAATGAATTTTTATACCCAAGCACCTACAATATGTTAAATTCCACCTATTCACCCTTGTAACGAGCATTAGGGTCGATGACTCCCAACTAATGAAGGCTTAGGGCACCAGGTTTTAAAGATTTTCACTATATACCCCTCAGACCTTGCTCGGGTTTCAAGGCAAGTAAAACACATTTTTTTTTCAAAGGCTCATTGGGCTTTTATAAGGTGTCCCAACACTATTAAATAAGGTTAAAGGTACCAAGTCTAAATTTTCCTAAGTGAAAAGGGAAATAGTTTTTCATCTTATAATCGGAACCTATTGTGCACAGTGTGTGAATAGCTTAAAGTGGAAGATATAAGGTTGAATTCAATAGAAGTTTCAACAATTCATCAACTTTAATAAGCATAATACAAACTCTAAGTCAAGTATTTTGAGAATGTTTCCTTAATAACCATGGAGAGTAGAATAAAAACTTAAAAATTTTAAAAATTAAGCAAAAAGCAACTAAATTAAACAAAACTTCCTTCATCAACTCTCCACCCCCAACCAAGCTGAACATTGCCCTCAATGTGGCAAGAGTGATTGAAATTATAAGGAGGAAGTGGTACCTCCTGAGTGACATGGAGTGTGAGTCGTATAGGAGAGAAACCACATGTTTCAAAAACAACAAAAGATATGAGTAGAGGAATTAAAATAAGATTATGCCAAGTATACTAAAAAAATGATAGATATGTATTGCTTTAAGAAAGTACACTATGGAGCAAAAACAAGTAATACAACCAATCCCAATATATAAAACATAAAAAACATGGGATTATGAGTTCTACTAAAGTAAAGAAATACAGAAAAGAAAATAGAGAAATGATCATATCGCGGTGGGAGGATCATGTGGAGATGATGGCTCGGTTGTAGAAGTCTGAATACTCGGGATTGATGCCTCTATCTCTCATGTAGTCATCTCCTTAAGGGGCATAGACTGCTCTACTAGAGGAGGGCCCTGGGATGGATCTGTAGGCTCTGATGGGATAGGCATATCATGCTCAGGTGACGATAGAATACCCAAATGTTGCTGTATCTGCCTAAGGATGGCAGTATGCTGGGTTTGGGTGGCGATAAGCTAATCCTGATGGGCACGTATGGCCGCCATCTGCTGGGTCAGGATGCTCTGAGTAGCGGTCAATGTCTACAAAGTATGACATAGGCCTCTGAACTCTGAAATGGATATGGCGATACTAGACTCAGATGGATGAGGCTCAGATGTAGCTGGTACAACTGGCGGAGTCTCAGGAGTGGCAGGAGGAGTAGAAGATGTGGCCTCAGGCATAGGTCCTATAGAGGGCACTGCAGGGGAAAAAGCTCTGATGTCCGTAGGTATCTCAACCTATTGTGGCTCTTCTAGATGCTCTGGCTGTGGTATCTCTAGATGTTCTGGTCCAGCTGGAGCTCTTGGCTGTGCATCATAGGCCGTCATGCTAGTCCATTTGTCGAGAGTGAATATCTCTCGACAAATGTGTCTCCGCTCAAGCTGAGGCTCATATGGATATCCCAAGTGCTTTAATATTTGACATAGCAACCTCGGGAATAGAAGTGGAATGGCATCCGCTCTCAGCAGCTTCTTCTTGTGGACCTTCTCTTCAAAGTAAAGAAGAGCGGCCATGATGAGATGATGAGGGTCAAAGAAAAATCCCTCTGATATCCGGAACAAGGCCTCTACTAAAGCTCCTTTCCTCTGCACCATATGCTGAAGTGGATAGATGTTGTGGCGCAAAAGTGCATCGAGAAAGAACATGCTGGGTGAGAGCTCCTTCCTCAATAGATACGAGCGTGTAGACATCCCTCTGGATAGTATATGAACCATATCGCTCTGAGAAGGATGAGCCCACACTCTATAATCCTCTGGACGTGCTGGCTCATAGGGAATGTGCAGGGCCTCTGCTATGTGTCTGGCTCCCAAGATACCATGACTTTCGTCAATAGTGAAGTGAATGACAGTAGGATCCCGGACGCAATGCGTAGTCATAGATTGATAAAAGTCTAATGCTACATGGGGATAGAAGAAATCCCTTGGAGTCATCAGATGCTCCAAATGGTACCTCTACAGTAGATGGAATGAATCTCTGAGCTCTGGCTGAAGCCTGAACGTCTCTCTGTCAAAACAAAGCTTAGAGTGGAATGACCTAGCCCGGCAATCCAAATTGCCCTATATGGGTGGCTGAGTCACCATAGGCCGCCTGATAATCACCTCAAGAGTCATCCCAGAAGGAATCTGAGACTCTGTAGTAGGTGGCTGAGGCTCTGATGAAGGCTCTGATGGCTCTACTGGAGTTGATATCCTTGCTTTCTTCTTAGGAGGGCGGCTAGCTGACTTATTGGGACGAGAGGAGCTTGCCCCTGGTGTAGTGGGTGGTCTCCTGATCTCATATCGTCTCGGAAGCGCTCCCTCTACTGAAGGTGGGACGGTAGGTGGCTGTGAAGGCTCAGTCATGGAGTCTTGCACAGGTGAGACTCTCGGTGTTCTGGCGCGGGTTGATGGAGATGGGGTCTTGGCTCCTCTTGTTTTGGCCATGGCTGACTTGAAGAAGCTTGAGAAAGGGTGGCTGGAGGTGCGCGGGGGGCTTTTCTTCAGACGGAGGTTCTCTGGAATCCCCTTGGAGAGGGTGCTGTGGTTTGGCTCAATTTCGCACTTGGAGAGGGGTTTTCACAAGGCAAATGACCGGTGCGAAATGAAATATAACAATTTAAAGGTTTAAATTGGGATTTAAGTGACGGTTGGGCTTTTCACAGGAGGAGGCCCATTTCGCAGCCGATGGGTGATTTCGCAGGCAATGGGTGATTTGGCAAGCCATTTCGTAGCTGCGAAATGGGAGTGTGGGGCTGTAAAATGGCACTCGTGTGCCAAGGGAGTGTTTCGCAGAGGGTGCTTGGGGCTGCGAAATGGGGCTTTGGAGGGTTTCACAACTTGTTTCATAGCTGCAAAATGGGTATTTGGGCTGTGAAATGGCACACGTGTGCCTAGGTAGTGTTTCGCAGCTACGAAAAATTTCGTAGAGGGTGGTCTTGGGGCTACGAAATGGTTTTGCAAAGGGGCCTGTTTAGCAGCAAGACCTCAATTTTGCAGAGGGCGGTCTTGGGGCTGCGAAATGGTTTCGTATAGGGGGGCCTGTTTCTCAGGGGAGCTATTTTGGTTGTGAAATTTTGATAGGCCAATGAATTTCCTTGCTTTTGAGCTCCTTTGGTTCCCTAAGACCTTCCTTCACCTCTTTTGCAATTCCTCCTAAATTTGATCATTCAAAAAGTCTAAGTTATATAAAAATAACATAAATTAAAACTAAGATTAAAATTAAAACAATTAATAAAGCTTTTAAATTAACAAAATTTAAACAAAAACATGGACTTTGGCAAGACCAAGTCCATCTAACCCCTTTTTGGTTAGGATTTATGTGGCTCAAGGAGGTTGACTTCCTCCTTATCTTGATTGAATGGCTCCATGAATGGTTTGAGATGATGGCCATTGACTTTAAAAGTTTCTGTGCTATTGGAATTCAGTAGTTCCACCACTCCATTGAGATGCACTTGGTGAATAATGAAAGGGCCTATCCCCCTTGACTTCAGCTTCCTAGGAAAGATATGGAGCCTCGAGTCATAGCGTAAGACTCTTTGTCCCTTCCGGAATTCTTTGTTGGAGATTAACTGATCATGCCACCTCTTCATCCTTTGTTTTGCAACTTTGGAATTGATGTAGGCATCATTTCTTAATTCCTTAATCTCATTAAGGTCTAAGCACCTCTTTGCCCCGGCTCTGGTCAAGTCCATGTTTACCTTCTTGATTGCCCACCAAGCCTTATATTCAACTTCCATAGGGAGATGGCATGCTTTGCCATAGACTAGGCGATAAGGAGACATGCTAAGAATAGTCTTGTAAGCTGTTCTATTTGCCCATAGTGAATCATGGAGCTTAACTGACCAATCTCTTTTGCTCGTGTTCACCACCTTCATCAATATATTCTTGATTTCCCTATCTGCTAGCTCAACTTTCTCGGAAGTCTGAGGGTGATAAGGTGTAGCTATCTTATGCTTCACCCCATACTTGGTTAAAAGGGTTTCAAAAGGCTTGTTGCAAAAATGAGTACCCCCATCACTGATTATGGCCTTGGGCACCCCAAATCTTGAGAAGATGTTCTCTTTGAGAAACTTGAGAACCACTCTGTGATCATTGTGTTTACAAGGGATTGCCTCATCCCATTTAGAAACATAGTCTACGCCACCAAAATGTAAGAGTTACCAAAAGACATTGGGAAAGGTCCCATGAAGTCAATGCCCCAAACATCAAAGAGATCAACTATTAGAATGGGGTTCATAGGCATTTGATTTCTTCATGTCAGCTTCCCGAGCCTTTGGCATTTATCACAGCTTCTACACATGGTGTGGGCATCTTTGAAGAGTGATGACCAACTAAAACCTGATTGCAACACCATCATGGCTATTTTTTGAGAGGCAAAGTGGCCTCCACATGCACTCTCATGGCAATGACTAAGGATTCCTTGTTGCTCTTCTTTAGGGACACACTTCCTTATTATTTGATCTACACAATACTTGAAAAGGAAAGGTTCTTCCCAATAATAGGCATGAATCTTTGCAAAGAAGTGTTTTCTATCTTGTGCTTTCCACTCACTTGGGACTTCACCTGTAACTAGGTAGTTAGCAATATGAGCATACCAAGGAGTATTTTCTAACAACATAAGTGATTCCTCTGGAAAGTCATCATTAATAGGTAAAACATGGGAGTTGTATGTTATAGCCAACCTTGAAAGGTGGTCAGCTACCACATTCTCCACTCATTTCTTATCTCTTATTTGGAGATTGAACTCTTGTGGTAAGAGAATCCATCTAATCAACCTTGCTTTTGCATCTTTCTTTGTTAATAAATACTTTAAGGCCGAATGGTCAGTGAAAACAATGATGAAAGACCCTACTAGATAAGCACAAAACTTGTCTAAGGCAAATACTATAGCTAACAATTCTTTCTTTGTGGTTGTGTAGTTCCTTTGAGTTTCGTTCAATGTCTTCTTGCATAGTAGATCACATAGGGCTTTCCATCTTCTCTTTGGCCAAGAATAGCTCCTATAGCAAAGTCACTGGCATCACACATCACTTCAAAGGGTAGTTTCCAGTTATGAGCCCTCACTATTGGAGCAGTTGTCAAGAATTGCTTCAGTTGATCAAAACTCCTTTGACATCTTTCATCCCATACAAATTTAACATCATTAGCCAATAATTCACACAAAGGCTTTGAAAGCTTAGAGAAATCTTTTATGAACCTCCTATAGAACCCTGCATGGCCAAGGAATTGCCTTACTCCTTTTACAGTTGTTGGGGATGGCAATTTGACAATAAGTTCCACCTTTGCTTTATCAACTTCAATGCCTCTGTCGGAGATGATGTGGCCAAGGACAATTCCTTGCTATACCATAAAATGGCATTCCTCCTAGTTGAGCACCAAGTCCTTTTCAATGCATCTGTTAAGAACCGCTTCCAAGTTGACTAGGCATTCTTCAAATGTACCTCCATATATGGTGATGTCATCGATGAAAACCTCATAATTCGCTCCACCATATCACTAAAGATACTTAGCATACATCGTTGGAATGTTGTAGGTGCATTACATAAACCAAAAGGCATTCTTCTGTAGGCATATGTTCCAAATGGACATGTGAAAGTGGTCTTCTCCTGGTCTTCAACATTGATTTCTATTTGAAAATACCTGGAGTAGCCGTTTAAGAAACAATAGAAAGAATGGCCTGAGACTCTCTCCAACACTTGATCAATAAATGGCAATGGAAAATGATTCTTCCTTGTCACAACATTCAATTTTCTATAATCAATACACACCCTCCAACTTGAAGTGAGGCGTATAGCAACTTCTTCTCCCTTTTCATTTTGGACCACCGTGATCCCTGATTTCTTTGGTACCACTTGAGTAGGACTCACCCATGAGCTATCTGATATGGGGTAGATGATACCTGCTTGAAGTAACTTTAGGACCTCAGCTCGCACCACCTCTTGCATATAAAGATTCAATCTTC
This sequence comes from Vitis x doaniana, assembly GCA_030345155.1. Taxonomy (NCBI): domain Eukaryota; kingdom Viridiplantae; phylum Streptophyta; class Magnoliopsida; order Vitales; family Vitaceae; genus Vitis; species Vitis x doaniana. The sequence continues at coordinate 8,717,082 of CP128334.1, read as the reverse complement.
TTTAAGGTTGACGAATTGGTTTAGCTTCTTCTTCCATGTATATATGATGTGTACAGACCAAAGGACTGATGCCTTTCAAGTCAGATATCTGCCATCCTATTGCTTTCTTACACCTCTTGAGAACTTCAAGTAAACACATCTCTTGAGGAGTAGTAAGAGATGAAGATATAACAACAGGGCACTTTTGATTCTCTTCTAAGTATGTATATTTCAACTCCATGGGCAGGGGCTTTAGGTTAAGATTTGAGGTCTCCTCTTTGACAGCTTCTTATGCCTCCTCTTTATTGAACAAAGGTAGAATTTCTTCTCTCCTCCTCCAACCTTGTAGAGTAGCATGCACATTCGGGGGTTCAGGCAACCCTTCTTCAAGATCCCCAAGACTTTCATTCAACTTGTCTTGCATTTTTTTATTACAATGCTCTTCCACTAGAGTGTCAATAATGCACACCTGTTCTGAACCTTCTTCTTCTTCTGAAGTGATTGGCTTTTTGGACATATAGAAGATGTTGAGCTCCAATGTCATGTTGCCAAACGTGAGTTGCATGAGTCCATTCCTATAATTTATGATTGCATTTGATGTAGCTAGGAATGACCTTCCACGGATGATAGGATCATAATTAGTTTCCTTGACAATTGGGTCTGTGTCAAGAACAACAAAGTCTACTGGATAGTAGAAATTATCAACTTGAACTAGGACATCTTCAATTATCCCCCTTGGAATTTTCACTGATCTATCTGCTAGAGATAGAGTGATTGATGTTGGCTTCAATTCACCGAGTCCCAATTGCTTACAGACAGAGTATGGTAGCAAATTCACACTTGCTCCCAAGTCTAACAAAGCTTTCTCCACTACAGTTCCTCCAATCATGACTGAGATGGTACGACAACCCGGATCTTTGTACTTCAAAGGACACTTGCATTGTATGATAGCACTTACTTGCTCAGTCAAGAAGGCTTTCTTATTCACATTCAACCCTCTTTTGCTAGTACACAAGTCCTTTAGGAATTTTGCGGAATACTCCTTTCTCTATGGAGGAAAGGAATAGCAATTTATTCATATGGAACACCTAGGAACAAGAAGATTTAATTGGAAATATTGACAAATTCTTGCAGAGTTCAAAGAAATGAAAAAAAAAAAAAGATCAACTGTTCTAATTTCATCTCTATCGAATTTGAATATCAGAATAGTGGATATAGTCATGATTCAATGGGTCAGGTCCACTTACTTTATATTTTGTTGATTTCTAATCTATAATGGATTTGATTGGAATAATGGAAAATAAGAATATTTGGCGATTCAAGAGACGACTTATCATTATTCATTATAAATTTTATAAGTTGGAACTTGTTTAATCATATCTAGCAATGGGATGTTGACCTTCACCTGTCTCAATACTTCAAGAATTTCTGATGCATTTCTGATTCCCTTTTTCCCATGCAACGCTTGAGGAAAAGGTGGAGATGTGTGTTTCTTCATCACATCTCCCTTGATAAGTACTTTCTCCGGAGTTGCTTTCACTATTGAATCATGGTCGTCTTTCCCTTTACTGCTATATTTCTTCTTTCCTTTGATTTCCTCCATCTTCTCTATCTCTTCCTCTTCTTTTTCTTCCTCAACATGTGGCTTGGGTGTTGGCAACTCGACCTTTTTACCACTCCTTCAAGTGATCAAGACTTTGACATCTCTCACTTGAGAAGACTCTCCTTCATGAGTTTCCACTTCATGGATACCCTTGGGGTTTTGGTGAGGTTGAGAAGGAAATATCCCCTTCTCTTATACCGTGTTGAGGTTAGTGAGCCTTGAGATTGAATATTAGAGATTATCTATCTTCTGAGATAAGTCATTTTGCATTCCATCCATTCTTTTATTCAATGTATTCTCTACACTATCAATTCTTTGACTGAGTTGAACATTGATGAATTTTTGAACTCCAACAAAATCTCCCAGGACCTTGCTTAGATTCACTATTGCTTGCTCAAGATTTGAAGCTTGTTAAGATGGTTGAGCTGGCTGTGTATACTGAGATGCTCTTGGCTTCCAGGAGAAATTTGTATGGTTCCTCCAATTTGAGTTGTAAGTATTTCCATATGAAGCATTGTTGTTGGGCTTGAATTGTCCAATGACATTTGCTTGATCTCAAAACATTTCCTTAGTAGTTGGAATTGTAGGGCACTCTTTCACCGAGTGCTCATAAGATTGACAAATAGGACATGGCTTGACTTGCACTGGTGTTTCAGCAGCAGCTTGCACTTCATGTATCTTTTTCAGCTCTAACTCCTCCAATCTTCTTGTCATAGCTGTAACCTTTGCTTCATATCAATATCTTCACTCAAGGTGTACATCCCAGCCTTAGCATTAAAGGTATTTGGTTGAGACTTCGTCTTCCCCACTTCTCCTTTTTTCGGTTCATCCCATCCCCTTGATATTTTAGCCACATAACTCAAGAAGTCCATGGCTTCCTCTGGATTCTTACTCATGAAATCTCCTCCACACATAGTCTCGAGGAGTTGCTTCATTGAGGAAGACATCCCATCATAAAAGTAACTCACCAATAGCCATGTATCAAAACCATGATGAGGACAAGCATTGATGGCTTCCATGTATCTTTCCCAACACTCATAGAATTTCTTATTCTCTTTAGCTGAGAAGTTTGAAATTTGCCTTTTCAAGCCATTTGTTTTGAGTAGGAAAAATTTTCTTGAGGAATTTAGCTTGCAAATCAGTCCAAGTTCGAATACTCCTTGGCTTTAAAGAATTAAGCCAAATCTTGGCCTTATCCTTCAAAGTAAAAGGAAATAGCTTTAGCCTCATCAAGTCAATCGAAGCTCCTCCTTCTTGGAATGTATTACAAACATCTTCAAATTCCTTGATATGTGCGTAGGGATTCTCACTTTCCATCCCATGGAAAGTAGGTAGAAGTGGAACAATATGCGGTCTAATTACTAGCTGCTCTATAGGGGGCACTATACATGATGGTGCACTCATACGAGGTGGATGCATGCGGTCCCTCATTGATCTGAATGCATTGGGATTGTCCTGGTGACCATGGTGACTATGCTAATCTTCAATTGTAGCTTCCATGATGTTCAAGCTCAATTCCAACTCCTTGTTATGAGGTGTTTCAAGTTTCACAAGCCTTCCTCCACTATCTCGTATCTAATTTGTCATACAAAACTAGTATCAACTGTAACAAAAACAAAAACAAAAGAAAACAAAAGGAAACAAAACTAAAAAAAGACTAAGATTAACTAAGATTAAACTAAAAGATATGTTAAAATATGAACAAGTAGAAGAAACAATTAAAAGAGTTAGTAAAATGAAAGAAAAATCACCAAACTTGTGATGAAAATCACAAGCACTCTGAAAAGATAATATCATTGTAAAGTTGGCACCTTCCTCGGCAGCGACGCCATTTGATTTCCATGCCCAGCTGGTGTATATGTTGTTGATTGGTGCTCAATCAATTGGTGTACCTTGATTTTGGTCCTCAGATGGGAGTAATCAACAAAATTTATAACCTATATCACCATGTACTAGGATAGCCTCAGCTAGCATAGCATAGTGGCTCTAGGATCATTCACTGGGAAGGGTTTTCAACTTACTACTGATATTAATTCAAAGTTGAATTAGTGTTTTTTCATTTCAAGGTTAGCTTTAAAAGAAAACATAAACTTTGGTTGAAAAAAGATTGGTTTTAAGCTAACCAAAAATAGTAACTGAAATTACTTATAAAGAAAAGTGTTTCTTGGAGTTTTTGGATCACTAGGGTCAGGTTCCTAACACAAAAATAGAGTTCTAGTCACTTGAATCTTTTCCTCGCATTGGAGAATTAACATACAGTTATTTCTCTAACCGATGTGGTATAGATGCTTCCCTTTAATGGGTTCAAACACTAAATCCCTCTCACTGATTCATCTTGCAATGGCTCGTGCCTCTCACCTAGCATTTTTCTATTCAAGGTGATCCTTAACCTTGGATTTCCCTTCAAAAGCTCGCAAGAGATAACTAATGGATGTCTCCTTAGAGTCCAAAAGCTTACCAAGTATTGGCTATTCTAGAAAATTCTACCTTTGAACCACCTCCCAAAGGCTCGCAAGAGATAAACTAGTGCATCTCAATAGATGGAGATCACTTGCCTTACCAGGTGTTGGCCCAGGTGATTTAAAGGCTTTTTAAGTTAACTAAAAACATAGAAACCATTAACAGGTTACACTTTCTCTTCATTAAAATCTGAAACAACAAAACATCCAATTCTTGCATCCGGCACCTTAACCAGCTTCCTTAACTCCAAGAGAGAAAAAGCCTACCACTCATTCTTTTAGGAAACATCCTCAGAACTTATTTGGCTAGTAAGAAAAATACAATAAAAATGAGTAGGTAAGGCAGAGCAAAGCTCTGTGTATTACTTCCTTCAAAACTATACAAAAAGTGGTCTCTGAGAACAAGCTCCCGAGATTTCTGTGTAAAGAAAATTACAAACTATATATAAGAGGTTATTCGCCCCTTTGTTCTTACTTACTAACTAAGGAATCCTATGATTGGTGGATTACAAGGAGAAAATGGGGACTTAAACAACAAATATCTGAAGAAAAAATCTAAAAAGAGTTGGTCTCAAATATCTAGAAGTACTTAGGTGGATTTCGCAGCATGCAACATGGGCTGCAAGATTTCGCAAGCTGAAAGTCTCCATTTCGCACAACAAGGCTGATTTCACAGCTAGCACATTATGATTTCACAGCAGTGAAATTGGCTTTCAACTTGGTGTGATTTGTTTCCAATGGTCATAACTTCTTCAATTCAGCTCTAATTTATGTACCGTTTGAAGCGTTAAACTCCTGACTTCCCAAGCTTCGAAACGACATATAGTATACATGAAATGGACTCCAGGAAGTGCTCTAAATGGGTTCAACAGTTGCTGTCCTCTTGAATTCTTCATGTTAGATTTCTTTCTTTGTTTCCTCTCTTTGCATTCATGATTTGCTTTTGGAAAAGGACTATAAAGCTTCAAAGCTTGGGTTCTTCATGTAAATCAGCTTCCATTTGCTTTGCCATGGACTATATAGAGCTTTTCCTCATTCTTGGATTGCTTTGGTGATGAAAAGCCTGTCAAAAACACCAAAATTTGCCACAATTTGATTAGAAACGATTATAAGGGTCCTTAACATGCCAATTGAGTTAAAAGGTAATAACTACTACTCAAAGATGTTTAAAAGAGTTAATTACAAGCTAAAAAATAATATTTTTTTGTAGTAATCACTTATTATAGTAGAACTCTTAATCCCATGTTTTTTATGTTTTATATACTGGGATTGAAGGTATTACTTGTTCATAATTCATATTGTACTTTCTTAAAGTAATACATATCCATCATTTTTTAGTATACTTGGCATACTATTATTTTATTTCCTCTACTCATATTTTTTTGTTTTTGTTTTTGAAGCATGTTGTTTCTCCTATACGACTCAGACTCTATGTCACTCAAGAGGCACCACTTTCTCCCGATAGTTTCAATCGCTCTTGCCACATGAAGGGCAATGTTCAGCTTGGTTAGGGGGAAAGAGAGTTGAGGAAGGAAGTTTTGTTATTAATGCTAAGTTATTTTGGTAATTTAGTTGCTTTTTGCTTAATTTTTTATTTTTTTTAAGTTTTTATTCTACTCTTCATGGTTATCAAGGAAAAATTCTCAAAATGAAATGGGAGAAATTGAATTTTTGTCTTTTTACTTGAATTAGAATTTGTATTATGCTTATTAAAGTTGATGAATTTTTGAAACTTCTATTGAATTCAACCTTATTTCTTCCACTTTAAGCTTACTAGACACTGTGCACATTAGGTTCCGATTATAAGATGAAAAACTATTTGACCCCTTAACTTAGGAAATTTTAGACTTGGTACCTTTGACCTCATTTTAATAGTGTTGGGACACCTTATAAAAAGCCAATGAGCCTTTGAAAAAAAAAGAAAGAAAGAAAAAATGTTTTACTTGCCTTGAAACCCGAGCAAGGTCTGAGGGGTATATGGTGAAAATCCTTAAAACCTGGTGCCCTAAGCCTTCATTGGTTGGGAGTCACCGACCTTAATGCTCGTTACAAGGGTGAATAGGTGGAGTTTAACATACTGTAGGTGCTTGGGTATTGAATTCCAATCTCAAAAGTCGGGGGTAAAATCTGAGAAGTTAGTGGTTGAAAGATCCTTAAAGCTTGATGCCCTAAACCTTAATTGGTTGGGAGTCATCGATGGACCCCCGTTACATGGAAAATTTAGAAAAGAATACCTTTAAGCTTTGTACTCCAACAAGAAAAAAATGTGTGTAATACATGAGGTGTGTTCTTAGCCTATTGGAGGTTGATTAGTTTGCTAAGATTTGAAAAAGAACTAGGTTGGGGGGAGAGATTAGTTCAACATACTATATTCGAAAACTAATAAGTAACACATAGATTTTTGTGGAAAAGTTAGGATTGGATCTTTAAGAGTGGAAATTATTTTGAAGCTTATATTTGCATAATGCCTTCTTTTTATGAATTGTGATTAGGCAAGTTATTTGGTAACTCTTGTTAAAGTTTGAGTTTTATATCTTTAATGTTCCATGTGAGAGTTTAATCAGTCATGCCACTTGAAATTTTTTGAAGTAATCAACATGATGTTGTAAATTATAGTACTGTTTATTTTTCCTTTTCTCTCCTTCATTGCTAAGGGACTAGCAATATGTCAGTTGGGGGGAGTGATTACTACTCAAAAACTGCTATTTTATAGTTTGTAATTAACTCTTTTAAACACTTTTGAGTAGTAGTTATTACTTTTCAACTCAATTGGCACGTTAAGGACCCTTGCAAGTGTTTCTAATCAAATTGTGGCAAGTTTTGGTGTTTTTGATAGCTTTTTGATCACCAAAGCAATCCAAGAATGAGGGAGAGCTCTGTATAGTCCATGGCAAAGCAAATGGAAGCTCATTTACATGAAGAATCCAAGCTTTGGAGCTTCGTAGTCTTTTCCCAAAGCCAATCAAGAATGCAAGGAGGAAAAACAGAGAGAGGAATCTAACATGAAGAAATTCAAGAGAAGAGCAGCTACAGGACACATTTTGAGCACTTCCTAGAGTCCATTTTAAACATACTATATATCATTTCGAAGCTTGGGAAGTCAGGAGTCCAATGCTTCAAACAGTGTGCAAATCGGAGCTGAAATGAAGAAGTTATGGCCATTGGAAGACAATCACACCAAGCTAAAAGACAATTTCGCAAGTTGCGAAATCACAAATTCAACTTGCGAAATCAAAATTCAACTTGCGAAATGCACAATTTGAACTTGCAAAATTTTCGTAATTTATGTTTCAACTTACGAAATCCACCTGTGTAATCCCATATATTTGCGACCGACTCTGTTAGATCTTTTCTTCAAATATTTTGTATAAATCCCTATTTTCTCCTTGTAATCCACCAATCATAAGATTCCTTAGTTAGGAAGTAAGAAGGAAGGGTGAATAGCCTTTCTATATAATTTGTTGTAATTTTCTTTTAAAAAAACTGCTCGGGAGTTTTTCTTAGAGACGACACCCTTTGTATAGTTTTTGGGAAGAAAGTAATACATAGAGCTTTACTCTGCCTTACCTACTCAATTTGTTTGCTCTTCTATTTTTATTGCTAGCAAATCAAACTCTAAGGATGTTTTCCTAGAGGATGAGTGGCTAGGCTTTTTGGTTCTTGGAGTGAAGGAAGTTGGGTAAGGTTCCGAATGCAAAAAATGGAAGTTTTGTTGTTTTAGTTTTAAATGAAGAGAAAGTGTGACCCGTTAATGGTTTTTATCTTTTTAGTTAACTTAAAATTCCTTAAAATCTCCTGGGCCAACATTTGGTAAGGAAAGTGGTCTCTGTCCATCGAGATACACTAGTTTATTTTTTGCGAGCCTTTGGGAGGTGGTTTAAAGGTAGGATTTTCTAGAATAGCCAACACTTGGTAAGCTTTTGGACTCCAAGGAGACATCCATTAGTTATCTCTTGCGAGCTTTTGATGGGTAATCCAAGGTTAAGGATCACCTTGAATGCCCAATACTAGGTGAGAGGTATGAACCATTATAAGATGATTCAGTGATAGAGAATTAGTGTTTGAACCCATTAAGGGGAAGCATCTGTACCACACCGGTTCGAGAAATAACTATATGTTAAATCCTCAATGCGAGGAAAAGATTCAAGTGACTGGAACTCCCTTTTTGTATAAGGAACCTGAGCCTAGTGATCTAAAGCTCCAAGAAGCACTTTTCTTTGTAAGTAATTTCCGTTACTTTATTATTGGTTTCACTTAAAAACCAACTTTTTCAAACATCTTTATGTTTTCTTTTAAAGCTAACCTTGAAAAGAAAAAACACCAATTCAGTTTTTGAATTAATATTAGTTGTAATTTGAAAACCCATCCCAGTGAATGATCCTAAAGCCACTATGTTATGCTAGCTAATGCTACCCTAGTATATGGTGAAATAGGTTTATAAATTTTGTTGATTACTCTCGTCTGAGGACCGAAATCAAGGCACACCAGTTGATTGAACACCAATCAACAGGACATACACCAGCTGGGCATGAATATGGTTGTGAGCTCAAGGCTTTAGATGCTATGAACTACTCATGGTTATGGTTGACAAGAAGAAGTTCGGGTCATGAGAATAGGGCTCTGGATTCTATGAACAACTAAGGATTATAAATGACACGAGCTACTCCGGGTCAGGAACTTACAACTTTGGATGCTATGAAGAACTCAGGGTATTGGATGATATGAACGACTCGGGATTTCATGAGCTTAGTCCTTTAGATTCTATGAATAGCTCAGGACTGAGGATGATATGAACGATTCTTGGTTGTGAACCCATGGCTCTAAAAAATATGAATCGCTTAAGGCTATGGATGACATGAATGGCCCCAGGTAGTGATCACAGGGCTCTAGATGCTATGAACAACTTAGGGCTATGGTTGATAGAACAACTCCGGGTCGTGAGCTCAATGCTCTAAAATCTATGAATAGCTCAAGTCTATAGATGACATAAATGACTTTGAGTCATGAGCATAGGGCTCTAGATACTATGAACAGACTAGGGTTGTGGTTGACATGAATGACTCTGGGTCGTGAGCTCACGACTCTAAATTCTATGAACAACTTAAGGTTGTGAATGATATAAACTGCTCCGGGTCATGAGCTGAGGGTTATGGATGCTATGAAAAACTAAGCATTATGGATTATATGAATGACTCAGAATCCCGTGAGGTCAAGCCTATAGATGTTAAGTATAGCTCAAAGCTGTGGATGATATGAATTTATCTACTTCATGTGCTCAAGGTCGTGAGTTCAGAGTTATGGATGATATGAACGACTTAGGATCCTGTGAGCACAAGCTTCTAGATGCTATGAAAAACTTAGGGTTGAGGATAATATGAACGATTCTTGTTTGTGAGCCAATGACTTTAAATGCTATGAACAGCTCAAGGTTGTACATCACATGAAAGTCTCTGAGTCATGAGCTTAGGGCTTTATATGTTATGAAAAGCTCAGGGTTGTGGTTACAAGAATGAGTTTGGGTCATGAACTCAAGGCTCTAGATGCTATAAACAACTCACGGTTGTTAATGACATGAACTACTCTAGGTCATGACCTCACGACTTTGGATTCTATGAAAAACTCAGGGTTGTGGATGATATCAATGACTCGTGATCGTGTGACCTTAGTCCTTTAGATGCTATGAGCAACTCAAGGTTGTGGATCATATGAATAGTTATTGGTCATGAGCTCATGGCTCTAAATGCTATGAGCAATTGAGGGTTATAGATGACATGAATGACTCTAGGTAGTGAGCCCAAGGCTCTAAATGTTATGAACAACTTAAGAGTATGTTTGACATCAACAACTCTGGGTCATGAGCGTAGGGCTTTAGATGCTATGAACAACTCAAGGTTATAGTTGACATGAATGACTCCGGGTTGTGAATTGAGAGTTCTAGATGCTATGAACAACTTAAGGTTGTGGATGACATGAATGACTCTAGGTCATGAGCTCAACGTTCTACATATTATGAAGAGTGTGGGGCTGTGGTTAACATGAACAACTCCAGGTCCTGAGCTTAGGACTTTAGATGCTATGAATAACTTATGCCTGTTAACATCATTAACTACTCTGGGTCATGAGCTCAGGTCTCTAGATGCTATGAACAGCTTCATGTTATTGATGATACACATGATTCTGGGTCATGAGCTCAATGATGTAGATGTTATGAACAACTCAGCATTTATGGATGATATGAATGATTTTGGGCCATGAACTCAAGGCTCTAGACATAATGAATAACTCAGGGTTATGGATGAATAAACGACTTTGAGCCGTGAGCTTCGGACCCTAGATGTTATGAACACCTCATTATTGTGGATGATATGAACGACCCAGGATCCCGTGACCTTAGGCCTCTAGATGCTATGAACAACTTAGGGCTAAGGATGCTATGAATGATTCTTGGCTGTGAGCCTATTGCTTTAAATGCCATGAAAAACTGAGGGTGATTGACGATGTGGAGGACTCCTGGTCATGAGCTCAGGGTTCTATATGCCATGAATAGCTCAGAGTTATGGTTGACAAGAACGAGTCCCAATCGTGAGCTTAAGGCTTTAGATTCTATGAACAACTCAGGGTTGTGGGTGACATGACCCACTCCGGGTCATGATCTTACGGCTATAGGTTCTATGAAGAACTTAGGGTATTGGAAGATATGAACAAACCAAGATCCGGTGAGCTCAAGAATGTACATGCTATGGCTAACTCAGGGTTGTAGATGATATCAATGATTCTTGGTCGTGAGCCAGGGCTCAAAATTCTATGAATAGCATAGGGCTATGGATGACATGAATGACTCCGGGTAGTGAGCTTAGGGCTCTGGATGCTACGAATAACTCAGGGTTGTGGTTGACATGAACAATGCCAGGTCGTGAGCTCATCATTCTAGATGCTATGAATAGCTCAAGGGTGTGTATGACATGAACGACTCTTGGTTGTTAGTTCAGGGCTCTGGATACTATGAACAACTTAGGGTTATGGTTGACATGAATGACTCTAGGTTGTGAGCTCACAACTTTAGATGCTATGAACAACTCAAGGTTGTGGATTATATGAGCTACTATGGGTTATGAACTCAAGGTTTTAGATGTTATGAATTGCTCAGGGTTGTGGATGACATGAAGGACTCTGGGTCATGAGCTCATAACTTTAGATGCTATGAACAGCTCAAGGCTATTGATGATATGAGCTACTTCGGATCATGAACTCAGGGCTTTAGATGTTCTGAACTGCTCAAGGTTGTGGATGACATGAATGAATTCAGGTCATAATCTTAGGGCTCTAAATGCTATGAAGAACATAAGGTTGTGGATGATATGAACGAGTCTAGGTTGTGAGCTCAAGCATCTAGATGTTCTGAATAGCACAAGGCCATGGATGAAATGAACGACTTCGGGTCATGAGTTTAGAGCTCTAAATGTTATGAATAACTTAAAGTTGTGGATGATATGAACGACTTGGGATCTCGTGAGCTCAGGCCTCTAGAAGTTATGAACAACTCAGGTTGAGGATGATATGAACAATTCTTGGTCATGAGCCCATGGCTCGAAATGTTATGAACAACTTAGTGTTATGTATGAGATGAAATACTTTATGTCATGAGCATTGGTCTCAAGATGCTATGAACAACTAAGGGTTGTGGATGATATGCATGATTCTATGTCGTGAGCTCAAAGCTCTAGATGTTTTGAACAACTTAGGGTTATGGATGATATGAATTATTATGGGTTGTGAACTCAAGGCTTTAGATGCTATGAGTAGCTTATGGTTGTGGATGACATAAATAGTTTTAGGTGGTGAGCTCAAACCTCTAGATGTTATAAATATCTCAAGGCATTGGATGATATGAACAATATTACATCCTAAGCTCAGGCCTGTAGTTACTATGACTAGCTCAGGGTTGTGGATAACATGAATGACTTCAGGTCATGAGTAGAGGGATCTAGATGCTCTGAAGAGATTAGGTCTACGTTGACATGAATGACTATGGGTCGTGAGCTTAGGGCTTTAGATGCTATGAACAACTCAAGCCATTGGGAGATGAGCTAATCCAGGTCGTTAGCTCAGGGCTTTAAATGTTATGAACAGGTCAGGGTTATGGATGATATGAACGAATTAGGATCCTATGAGATGAGGCCTCTAGATTATATGAACAGTTCCAAGGCTATGAATCATATGAACGATTCTTGGTCCTGAGCCCAAAGCTCAAAATGTTATGAATAGATCAGGGTTGTAGCTGACATGAATGACTCAATGTCATGAGCTTAAGGCTTTAGATGCTATGAATAGCTTAAGGTTGTGGTTGACATTAATGAGTATGGGTTGTAGGATTAAGGCTCTAGATGTTCTGAATAACTGAGGGTTGTGGACGATATGAATGACTTCGGGTCATAAGCATAAGGCTCTAAATACTATGAATAGCTTAGGGTTGTGGTTCACATGAACATCTCTGGGTCGTGAGCTTTGGGCTCCAGATGCTATGAACAACTTAGGGCTATCGATGACATGAACTTGGCAAGGTCATGAGCTTAGGTCTCTAGATACTATGTACAACTCACAATGGTGGATCATATGAATTATTCTAGGTTGTGAGCTAAAGGATATAGATAATGTGAACAACTTAAGGTTATGGATGATATGAACAATTTTGGGTTGTGAACTCAAGGCTTTAGATGTTATGAATAGTTCAGGGCTATGGATGAAATGAACGACTACAGGTCATGAGCTAAGAGCTCGAGATTATATGAATAAATAAGGGTTATGGATAACATGAATGACTCCGGGTCCTGAGCTTAGGGCTATAAATCCTATGAGCTACTTTGTGTCATTAACTTAGGGCTCTAGATTCTATGATTAACTTAGGGTTGTTGATGATATGAAGACTCAGGATCCAGTGAGCTTAAGCCTTTAGATGCTATGACCAGCTCAGGGTTGTGGATGATATGAATGATTCTTGGTCATGAGCCCATGGCCCTAAATGCTGTAAATATCTCAGGGTTGTTGATGACATGAATGACTTTTGGTTATGAGCTCAAAACTCTATATGCTATGAATAGCTTAGGATTTTGGTTGACATGAATGACTCCAGGTCGTGAGATCAAGGCTCTAGATTTCATGAATAGCTCAGAGTTGTGGATGACATGAATGACTCTATGTTGTCTGCTCAAGGCTCTAAATGCTTTGAACATTATAGGGTTGTGGATGATAAGAATAACTCGAGATCCCATGAGCTCTGGCCTCTAAATTCTATGAAAAGCTCAAGGCTAAGGTTGATATGGATGATTTTAGGTCGTGAACTCAAGGCTCTAAATGTTATGAATAGTTCAAAATTGTGGATGAAATGAACAACTTTAGGTCGTGAGCTCAGGGCTCAAGATGGTATGAACAACTTAGGGTTATGGATAACATGAATGAAGATGCGATGAATAGTTCAGGGTTTTGCTTTACATCATAGACTCTGGGTCGTGAACTCAAGGCTCAAGATGCTAGGAACAACTTAGGGTTGTAGATGGCATGAATGACTCTAGGTCATGAGTTGAGGACTCTAGGTCATGAGTTGAGAACTCTAGAAGCTATGAATAGCTCATGGTTATGGTTGACATGAATGATACTGGGTCATAAGATTAGGGTTCAAGATGTTATGAACAATTCAAGACTGTGTATGATATTATTAACTTGGGGTATTTAAATCAAGGCTTTAAATGTTATGAACAACTCAAGGTTATGGTTGACATGAAACACTTAGGGTCATGATCTTAGGGCTTTAGGATCTATGAACAGCTCAAGGTTATGGCTGAGAGGAACTTCTATAGGTCATGAACTCAGAGCTCTATATGTTATGAATAGCCCAAAAATCTAAATGAGATGAGCTACTCTTGTTGTTAGCATAAGGCACTAGGTGCTATGAAAGGCTAAGTGTTTTGGATGCTTTGAATGACTCAGGATCCCGTTGACTTAGGCCATTAGATGCTATGAATAGCTAGGGGGAGTGGATCATAACAACAATTCGTGGTCGTAAGCCTGTGGCTCTAAATGCTATGAACAATTGAGGGTTGTCGATGACAAACGTCTCTAGGTCGTGGATGACATGAACAAATCTAGGTTATGATATTAGGGCTTTAGATGCTATGAACAACTCAGGGTAGTAATTGACATGACTGACTTTAGGTCATGAGCTCAAGGGTCTAGATGCTATGAACAACACAGGGCTATGGATAACATGAATGACTTCGGCTTTTGAGCTTAGAGCTTTAGATTCTATGAATAGTTGAGGGTCGTGGATGATATGAATGACTCTGAGTCATGTGTGGAGGGCTCTAGATCATATGAACAACTCAAGGCTATGGTGGACATAAATGACTCCATGTTGTGAGCTCAGGACATTAGATGCTATGAAAAACTCATGGCAATGGATGACATGAAGGACTCCGAGACGTGAACTCAGGGTTATGGCTAACATAAACAACTTTGGGTCATGAGCTCAAGGCTCTAGATGCAATGAACAACTCATAATTATGGATGATATGAACAACTTAATGTCTTGTGATCTCAAGTCTCCAGATGCTATGAATAGTTCAGGGTTGAGGATCATATCAATGATTCTTGGTCATGAGCTTATGAGTCTAAATGCTATGAACAACTTAGGGTTGTGGATTAAATTAAAGACTCTAAGTCATGAGGTCAGGGCTCTAGATGCTATTAAAAGCTCAGAGTTGTGAATGACATGAATGACTCCATGTCACGAGCTTAGGGCTTTAGATGCTATGAATAACTTATAGCTATGGTTTACATGAGTTACTATGAGTCATGAACTCTAGGCTCTCGATGCTATGAATAACACAGGGTTATGGCAGATATGTACTACTCTGGCTCATGTGTTCAAGGTTATGGATTTTATCAACAACTCAATATTATGGATGATGTGAACAACTTGAGATCTCTTGAGCTTAATCCTCTAGATGTTATATGTAGCTCAAGGTTGTAGATTAGATGAACAATTATGCATCATAAGCTAAGGGCTATAAATGACATGAAGGACTCCGGGTCATGCACTCAAGGCTTAAGATGTTATGAACAACATAGGGTTGTTGTTGACATGAATGACTCCGGGTCGTGAGCTCAAGGCTCTAGATGCAATGAAAAGCTCCAGGCTATGAAGGACATAAAAGACTCTAGGTGATAAGCTCAAGACTCTAGATACTATGAATAGATTGAGGTTATGGTTAACATGAATGACTCCTAGTCATAAGGTCTGGGCTCGAGATAATATGCACAACATAGGGTTATGGTTGACAAGAACGAATCTAGGTTATGAGCTGAGGGCTCTAGATGCTACGAGCAACTCAAAGTTATGGATGATATGAATGACTAGGGATCCCATGAGCTTAGTCCTCTAGATGTTATGAACAACTCAAGGTTGAGGATGATACGAATGATTCATGGTCATGAGCCTATGAGTTTAAATGCTATGAACAACTCAGGGCTATGGATGACATGAATAACTCCAACTCGTTAGCTTAGGCCATTATATGTTGTGCATAGCTCAGGGTTGTTGTTGACATGAACGATTCGGAGTCGTGAGCTTAGAACTCTAGATGCTATGAAAAGCTCCCAGGTATGGAAGACACAAATGACGCAGGGTCGTGAGCTCAAGGCTTTAGATGGTATGAACAACTCAAGGTTATGCTAGACATGAAGAACTCCATGTCATGAGCTTAAGGCTCCAGATACTATGAAAAGCTCATGGTGGTGGTTGACATGAACGACTCCGAGTTGTAAGCTCAGGGCTCTAGATGCTATGAACAATTAAGAGTTGTGGATGATATTAATGACTCAAAATCTTATGAGCTTAGGCCTTTACATGCTATGAACAACTAAGGGCTGAGATTGATATGAACAATTCTTGGTCATGAGCCAATGGGTCTAAATGCTATGAACAACTCAGGGCTCTAGTTGACATGAATTAATCCAAATCGTTAGCTTAGGGCACTAGATGCCATGAAAAGTTTAGAGTTGTGGATGACATGAATGACTCTAGGTTGTGAGCTTAGGGCTCTAAGTGTTATGAGCAACTCATGGTTGTGGTTGACATCAATGACTTCGGGTTGTGAGCACATGACTCTAGATACTATGAAAAGCTCTAAGTTGTAATGGACATGAATGACTCCTGGTCGTGAGACTAGGGATCAAAATGCTATGAACAACCCGGGCTAGTGGTTGACATGAACAACTCTGGGTCCTGAGTTTCGGGCTTTAGATCATATGACCAACTCAGGCTTAAGGCTTGCATGAATGAATCTGGGTCATGAGCTCAATGCTCTATATGATATAAATAGCTTAGAGTTGTGATGATATGAATGACTTGGGATCCTGTGAGCCAAGGCCTCTAGATGCTATGAACAACTTAGGGTTAAGGATGATACGAACAATTCTTGGTCGTGAGCCTATGTGTTTAAATGTTATGAATAGCTCAAGGCTATGGATGACATGAAAAACTCTGTGTCCTAAGCATAGGGCTCTAGATGCTATGAATAGCTCAGGGTTGTGGTTGACATGAACGAGTCCAAGTTATGAGCTTAGGACTCTAGATGTAATGAATAGCTCAAGGTTGTGGATGACATGAATGATTTTAGGTCATAAGCTTAGGGCTCTAAATGCTATGAATAGCTCAAGGTTGTGGTTTACATAAACGACTCTCGGTTATGAGCTTAAGGCTCTAAATGTTATGAACAACTCAAGGTTATGGATGATATGAACAACTTCAGGTTGGGAACTTAGGGCTTTAGATACTATGAGCAGCTCAAAGCTATGGTTGACATGAACGACTTCAATTTGTGAGCTTCAGACTCTAGATGCAATGAATAACACAAGGCTATGGAAGACATGAATGATTCTGGGTCTTGAGCTTAGGCCTCTAGATGTTATGAATAGCTCAGGGTCGTGGTTTACATGAACGACTCCCGGTTGTGAGCTTAGGGCTCTAAATGTTATGAACAACTTAGGGCTATGGATGACATAAACAACTATGGGTCATGAGCTTAAGGCTTTAGATACTATGAGTAGCTTAAAGCTATGGTTGACCTGAATGGCTACGGGTCATGAGCTTAGAGCTCTAGATGCTATGCACAGTTTAACATTGTGGATGATATGAATGACCTGGGATCCCGTGAGCTCAGGCCTCTAGATACTATGAATAACTCGGGATTATGGATAATATGAACGATTCTATGTGATGAGCTCAGGGCTATCGAAGACATGAATAACTCTGAGTCATGAGCTTAGAGCTTTAGATATTCTGAACTGCTCGGGGCTGTGGTTGACATGAACAACTTTGAGTTGTGAGCTAAGTGCTTTGGATGCTATGAAAAACTCTAGGTCATGGTGGACATAAACGACTTCAAGTCATGAGCTCAGGACTATAGATTCTATGAACACTTAAGGATAGTGGTTGACATGAACAACTCTAGGTCGTGAGCTCAGGTCTCCAGATACTATGAACAACTTAGGTTGTGGTTGACATGAATGACTTTGGGTCTTGAGCTTAGGGCTTTAGATTTTATGAACAACTCAGAGTTTTGGATGATATGAACAACTTGGGATCCTATGAGCTAAGACCTCTAGATGCTATGAACAACTTAGGGATAAGAATGATATGAATGATTCTTGGTCCTCAACCTATGATTTTAAATGTTATGAACAACTCAGGGTTGTGGATGATATGAACGACTCTAGGTCGTCAACTAAGAGCTCTAGATGCTATGAATAGCTTAGGATTGTAGTTGACATGAAGGACATCGAGTTATGTGCTCCGGGCTCTAGATGCAATGAACAAATCAGAGTTGTGGATGATATGAACAACTCGGGATCCTGTGATCTTAGACCTTTAGATGTTATGAACAACTCAAGTTTAAGGATGATATGAACGATTCTTGGTTTTGAGCTTAAGACTCTAAATGCTAAGAATAGCTTAGGATTGTGCATCACATGAATGAATCTCGGTCATGAGCTTAGGACTTTGGATGCTATGAACAACCCAGGGTTGTGGATGATATGAACAAGTACAGATCTGGAGAGCTCAGGCCTCTAGATGCTATGAAAAGCTTAGGGGTGTTAATTATATGAATGATTTTGAGTCGTGTGCCCATGGCTCCAAATTCCATGAACAACTTATGGTTGTGGATGACATGAACGACTTCGGGTTGTGAGCTCAAGGCTCTATATGCTGTGAATAGCTCAGGGCTTTAGATACTATGAACAACTTAGCACTATGCTTGACATGAATAGCTTCAGGTCGTGAGCTCAGGGCTCTAGATGCTATGAACAACTCAAAATTATGAAGGATATGAACAACTCGGGATCCTATGAGCTGAGGCCTCTAAATGGTATGAACAACATAGGGCTAAGGATGATACAAATGATTCTTGTTTGTGAGCTTATGATACTAAATTCAATGAAAAACTCAGGGTTATCGATGACATGAATGACTATGGGTCGTGAGCTCAAGGCTCTAGATGCTATGAAAAACTTAAGGTTATGGTTGACGAGAAAGACTTCGAGTCATGTGGTCAGGGCTCTAGATGTTATGAACAACTCAGAGTTTTCGATGATATAAACGACTCAAGATCCCATGATCCAAGGTCTCTAGATGCTATGAAAAACTCAAGGCTAAGGATGACATGAACGATTCTTGGTTGTGAGTCAATAGCTCTAAATGCTACAAATAACTTAGGGTTGTGCATGAAATGAATGATTCTCGGTCTTGAGCTTAGGACTTTGGATGCTATGAACAACTCAGGGGTGTGGATGATATGAATGACTATGAATCCCGTGATTTTAGGCCTTTCGATGCTATGAAAACCTCAGAGTTGTGGATGATATGAACGATTCTTAGTCATGTGACAATGGCTTTAAATGCTATGAACAATTCAGGGTTGTGGATGACATGAATAACTCTAGGTCATGAGCTTAGGGCTCTAAATGCTATGAACTGCTCAGGGTTGTTGTTGATGTGAACAACTCCAGATCATGAGCTTAAGGTTCTAGATGCTATGGATAGCTCAGGGTTGTAGATGACATGAATGACTCTAGGTCATGAGCTTAGGTCTTTAGATACTATGAACAACTCAAGGTTGTGGTTGACATGAATGACTTGGGGTTGTGAGCTTAAGCCTTTAAATGCTATGAATAGCTTAGGACTATGGATGACATGGGCTAGTCCAGGTTGTGAGCTTAGGGCTATTGATGCTATAAACAACTTAGTGTTGTTGATGATATGTACGATTAGGGACCCTATAAGCTGAAACCTCGAGATGATAAGAACATTTCAGGACTATGGATTATATGATCGGTTCTATGTCATGAGCTTAGGGTTATAGATGACATGAATGACTCTACGTCGTGAGCTTAGGGCTTTGGATACTATGAACAGCTCAAGGTTGTAATTCACATCAATGACTTTGAGTTGTGAGCTCAGGGCTCTAGATGCTATGAACAACTCAGGGTTATGACTGATATGTACTACTTTAGGTCATGAGCTCAAGGCTATGGATCCTATGAACAACTCAACATTATGGATGGTATCAATGACTCGGGATCCTATGAGCACACCTTTAGATGCTATGAACAGCTCAAGGTTGATGATGACATTAATGATTCTTGGTCCTTGATTACTACTAAAAAAGTGTTCTTTTATCGCTTGTTATAATCTCTTTTAAGCACTTTTGAGTAGTATTTATTACCTTTTAACTCAATTGGCACATTAAGGACCCTTGCAAGGGTTACTGATCAGTTTTTGGCAAGTTTTGGTGTTTTTGATAGCTTTTTAATCATTAAAACAAGCTAAGAATGAGGGAGAACTTTGTGTAGTCCATGGCAAGTCAAGTTAAAACTAAATTACATGAAGAATCCAAGTTTTGGAGACCTTCGAAGCCTTTTCCAAATATGCAAGGAAGAGAATCAGAGAAGGAATCTAACATCCAACAATTTTGCAACCCCTTTACAAAATATTTGCAAGCTTGCGAATTGCCCAAGAAGAGTACAAGCTGCAGGACAGAGAGCAAGGATGTGAAGAATGAATTTCGCAACCTTGCGAAACCAAAGCTGAAGAAAATCAATTTCGCAACCCATTATGAAATCTTCTTGTAATCTTCAGATATTTTTGCACCGACTCTGTTAGATTTTTATCTCAAGATATTTTGTGTAATTACCTATTCTCTCCTTGTAATCAACTAAAGATCTTTTTAGATATTTAGGATATCTAATTGAGAGGTTAAAAATATCTCTCTATATATGTCTTAAGATATCTCTTTTTGTAATATCTCGGAATCTCGGAAGAAATTCTTGGGAATCAATTGTTTATTTTTAGTAAAAAATATATATAGCATTGCTCCGCCTTACCTACTCATTTTGTTTTTATTTTCTTTCTAGCCAAACAATCTTTGAGGATGTTTTCTCAAAGGATGAGTGGCTAGCCTTTTTGTTTCTTGGACTGAAGGAAGCTAGGTAAGGGATCCAGATACAAAAGTGGGAGTTTTCCTCATTTCAGTTTTAAATGAAGAGAAGTTGTGACCCATTAATGGTTTTTATTTTTATAGTTAACTTAAAATCCCTTAAAATCAACTGGGCCAACACTAGGAAAGCTTTTTGGACTCCATCCATTGAGATCCATTAGTTATCTCTTGCGAGCCTCTAGGAGGTGGTTTAAAGGTAGGATTACCTAGAATAGCCAACACTTGGTAAGCTTTTTACACTCCCTGGAGACATCCATTAGTTATCTCTTGCGAGCTTTTGAAGGGTAATCCAAGGTTAAGGATCACCTTGAATGGACAATACTAGGTGAGGGGTATGAACCATTGTAAGATGAATCAGTGAGAGAACTTTAGTGTTTGAAACCATTAATGGGAAGCAATGTAACACATCGGTTTGGGAGATAACTATAGGTTAAATCCCCAATGCGAGGAAAAGATCTGGAATCTCCCTTTTTGTATAAGGAACCTGAACCTAGTGACCTAAAACTCCAAGAAACCTTTTCTTTGTAATTAATCTCAGTTACTATTTTTGGTTAGCTTAAAACCAACCCCTTTTTCAACCATCATTATGTTTTCTTTTAAAGCTAACTTATAAAAGAAAAACCATCATTCCAGTGTTGTAACTAATATCATGTGTGATATGAAATCCCATCCCTATAGACTATAGACGATTCTAGAACCACTATGCTATGCTAGCTATGCTACCCTAGTATATGGTGAATTAGGTTTATAAATTTTTTTGATAACTCCCGTCTGAGAACGAATCAAAGGTACACCAATTGGAGATGAATCAGTCATAAGCCAATGACTCTAAATGCTATGAACAACTCAAAGTTATGGCTCACATGAATGATTCAGGGTCATATACTCAAGCTTAGGGTTGTGGTTGACATGAAGAATTTAGGTTGTGAGCCTAGGGCTCTAGATGCTATGAAGAGCTCAGGATTATTGATGACATGAGCTACTGTGAGTCATTAGCTCAGGGCCTTGGATGCTTGAAATAGCTCAAGGTTATGCATGATATGAAAGATTTTAGATCATGTGAGCTTAAGCCTCTAGATGCTATAAACAACTTAGTGGTGTGAATGATATGAAAAATTCTTGGTCCTATATCCATGGCTTTATATGCTATGACCAACTCAAGGTTGTAGATGACATGAATGACTCTAGGTCCTGAACTCAAGGCTCTGGATGATATGAGCAACTTAAGGCTTTGGTTGACATGAGCGACTTTGAGTCATGAGCTTAGGGTTCTAGAGACTATGTACAGGTCAGGGTTGTGGATAACATGAATGACTCTAGGTCGTGAGCTCAAGGCTCTACAAACTATAAACAACTCAAGGTTGTGGTTGACATAAACAACTCTGGGTCATGAGCTCAAGCCTGTACATGTTATGAAAAGCTCAAGGTTAGAAATGATATGAATGATTCTGCATCATGAGCTTAGAGCTATGGATGACATCAATGACTCTGGTTCGTGGCTCAATGTTCTAGATACTACGAACAACTTAGAGTTGTGGTTGACATGAATGACTCTAGGTTATGATCTTAGGGCTTAACATGCTATGAATAAATCAAGGCACTGGACTACATGAGCTACTTCAAGTTGTGAGCTCAAGGCACTGCATGCTATGAACAACTCAGTTTTGTGTATGATATGAATGACTCGGGATCCTGTGAGTTGAGGGCTCTAGATGCTATGAACAACTAAGGGTTGTGGTTGACATAGACAACTATGGGTCTTGAGTTCTAAGCTCTAGGTTCAATGAACAGCTCAGGGCAATGGATGATATGAACGATTCATGGTCATGATCCTAATGCTCTAGATGTTATGAATAGCTCAGGGTTGTGGATGACATGAAGAACTTTGGGTCGTGACTTTAGGGCACTAAATGCTATGAACAACTTAAAGTAGTGGTTGACATGAATGAATTTGGGTTATGAGCTTAGTGCTTTAGATGTTATGAACAACTCAGGGTTGTTAATGACATGAACAACTCTGAGCTGTGAGCTCATAGCTCTAGATGCTATGAACAACTCAGGCTTGTGGATAACATGAGAAACTCTAGGTCATGAGCTAAGGGCTCTGGATGCTATGAACATGTCTGGGTTGTGGATGACATGAATGATTCTTGGTCATGAGCCCAAGGCTTTAAATCTTATGAACAACTTAGGACTATAGATGACATGAATGACTGATTCATGCCTAATTGGTGTCTTAGCTGATTCGTGTCCAGCTGGTGCTCCTTGATTGAGGGATTAATCAACAAAATTTATAACCTATTACACCATATACTAGGGTAGCAAAGACAAAGCTACTATAGCATAGTGGCTCTAGGATCGTTCATTGGGATGGGTTTTCACTTCACAAATGATATTATTTCAAAGATGAATTGGTGCCTTTTCATTTCAAGGTTAGCTTTAAAAGAAAACATAAAGATGTTTGAATGAAAAAGGATTGGTTTTAAGCTAACCAAAAATAGTAACTGATTTTAATTACAAAGAATAGTGTTTCTTGGAGTTTCAGATCACTAGGCTCAGATTCCTCATACAAAAAGGAAGTTCCGGTCACTTGTTTCTTTTCCTCGCATTAGAGAATTAACATATAGTTCCTTCTCCAACCGGTGTTGTACAGATGCTTCCCATTAATGGGTTCAAACACTAAATCCATCTCACTGATGTAACTTGCAATGGCTCATACCTCTCACCTAGCACTTGCCATTCAAGGTGATCTTTAACCTTGGATTTCCCTTCACAAGCTCACAAGAGATAACTAATGGATGTCTCCTTGGAGTCCAAAAGCTTACCAAGTGTTGGCAATTCTAGAAAATCCTACCTTCAAGTCACCTCCCAGAGGCTCGCAAGAGGTAAACTAGTGAATCTCCATGGACGGAGATCACTTGCCTTACCAAGTGTTGGCCCAGGTGATTTAAAGGCATTTTAAGTTAACTAAAAAGATAAAAACCATTAACGGGTCACACTTTCTCTTCATTAAACATTAAAACAACAAAACTTCCAATTTATGCATGAGGGAACTTACCTGGCTTTCTTCACTCCAAGAGACAAAGAGCCTAGCCTCTCATCCTCTGAGAAAAATCCTCAGAGTTTGATTGGCTAGAAAGAAAACTAATGAGAAAACAAGAATATATAGGAAAAACAGAGCAAGTGCTCTGTTCGTTGATTCTATATATGATATATTATATGATGGATTATATTTTTTTTTTTACAATGGATGCAAGGGAGTTTATATAGGAAGGTAATTTACCCTTCCTTGGATACTTCCTAGCTAAGGAATTACATGAGTGGCTGAATACAAGGAGAAAATGGAAATTTAGACACAAAAATATCAGAAGAAAAGATCTAAAAGAGTCGGTGCACAACTATCGAGAAGCTTCAGGACCGTTTCGCAGGTGAAAATGAGGTCTGCGAGATTTCGCAGATGTACAAAAAGGGCTGCGGAATTACTTTGCAGCAACCGGTTAATTTCCCACTGCTGCGAAGTGGTCTTTCATCTTGCGGAGTTTGGCTTCCATCGCGTTGTGAAACTTCAGGGGAAAACCATAGCACTGTGCAAAAAGGCTGCGAAATCATTCCGCAACAAAAGGTTGATTTCGCAACACTTTGCTAAATCCTTCCTTCAGCTTGGAGTGATCGGCTTCCAATGGCTGTAACTTCCTCATTTCAGCTCCAAATCGTACACGGTTTGAAGCGTTGGATTCTTGACTTCCTGAGATTTGAAATGGTATATGGAATGCATAAATTGGACTTCGGGAAGTGCTCCAAAAGTAGCTGACACGACTGTCATCAAGAATGCTTCATGACAGATTTCTCTTTGCTTCCCCTCCTTGTATTTCAACCTTGCTTATGGCAAAGGACTTCAAAGCTTTGGTTCTTCATGCTTCTGAGCTTTCCATTGCTTTGCCAAGGATTCCCAATAACTCTCCTCAATCTCATATTGCTTTGGTGATCAAAAAGCTATCAAAACACCAAAACTTAACACAATTTGATTAGAATTGATTGCAAGGGTCCTTAACATGTTAATTGGGTTAAAAGGCAATAACTACTACTCAAAAGTGTTTAAAAGAGTTAATTACAAACTATGAAATAACACTTTTTGAGTAGTAATCAACGACTCAAGGTCGTGAGCTCAGAGCACTAAATGCTATGAGCAAATCATGTTTATGGTCGATATGAATGACTCTGAATCTTGAGCTTAGGGCTCTAGATGCTATCAACATCTCAGGCCTATGGATGATATGAGTTGCTTTACGTCTTGAGCTCATGGCTCTAAAATCTTTGAATAACTTAAGGTTGTGGACAATATGAACGACTCAAAATCCTGTGAGCTCAAGCCTTTAGGAACTATGAATAGCTTAGGATTGTGGATGATATGAATGATTCTTGCTCGTGAGCCTAAGGCTTTAAATTTTATGAGTTGGTGAGGGTTGTGAATGACATGAATGACTCATGGTCGTCAGCTTAGGGCTCTTCATGCTATGAACAACCTAGGATTATGATTGACATGAATGACTCTTTGTTGTCAACTGAGGGCTCTAGATGTTATGAACAACTTAGAGTTGTGGATGATATGAATGACTTGGAGTCTTGTGAGCTACTGTCTCTAGATGATTTGAACAGCTCAAGTCTGAGGATGATATGAATGATTTTGGTCGTGAGCCTATGACGCTAAATTTTATGAACAACTCGGGTTTGTGGATGACATGAATGACTCAAGGACGTGAGCTCAAGGCTCTAGATGTTATGAATAACTCAGGCCTATGGATGATAGGAATGACTCTAGGTCATGAGCTTAGGGCTCTACATGCTATGAATAGCTCAAGGTTGTGGTTAATATGCATGTCGTGAGCTCATGGTTTTGGATGCTATTAATTGGTCGGGGTTGTGGATGATATGAACGACATGAGATCCTATAAGCTCAAGCCTTTAGGTGCTATGAATAGCTCATGGTTGTTAGTGATTTGAATGATTCTTGGTCATAATCCCAAGGCTTTAAATGTTATGAACAACTAAGGGTGGTGGATGACATGAACGACTAAAGGTCGTGAGCCTAGGGCTTTGGTTGCTATGAATAGCTCAGGGCTCTCAATGCTATGAATAGCTCAGAGTTATGGATGATATGAATGGCTTGGGTTCCTGTGAGCTTAGCCATCTAGATGCTATGAATAGCTTAGGTATGTGTAAACATGAAAGACTCCAAGTCGTGAGCTCTATGAACAAATTAAGGTTGTGGATGAGATGAACAAATCAAGATAGTGAGCTCTAGGTTCTGGATGTTAAGAATAACTCAGTGCTCTGGATGACATGAACAACTTTGGGTCATGAGCTCAATGCTCTAGATGTTATAAACACTTGAAGGCTATGGTTGACATGAACGACTATGGCTCGTTAGTTAAAGGCTCCGGATGCTATGAACAGTTCAAGGATGTGGATGACGTGAACGACTCTGTGTGGTAAGCTCTAGGCTCTAGATACTATGAACAACTTAGAGTTGTGGATGATATGACTGACTTGGGATCCCATAAGCTCATGCCTTTAGATGCTATGAACAGCTTAGGGCTTCAGGTGATATGAAAGATTCCTGGTTGTGAGGAGAAGGCTCCAAATGTTATGAACAATTAAGGGTTGTGGATGACATGAACGATTGAAGGTCATGAGCTTAGGGCTCTAGGTGCTATGAACAACTCTCGACTATAGATGACAAGAACATCTCAAGGTCATGAACTCAATGCTCTAGATGTTGGGAATAACTCAAGGTTGTGGATGACTTGAATGTCTCCAAGTCATGAGTTCAAGGCTCTAGATGCTATGAATAGTTCAGGGATGTGGATGACATAAATGACATCGTGTTGTGAGCTTAGAGCTTTAGATGCTATGAATAACTCAGGGCTTTGGATGATATGAATGATTCTTGGTTTTGAACTTAAGGCACTAAATGTTATGAACAACTCAGGGTTGTAGAGGACATGAGCTACTCAAGGTTGTGATCTCAAGGCTCTAGATGATATAAACAAATCAGGAATATGGTTGACATGAATGACTCCAGGTTGTAAGCTGAGGGCTTTAAATGCTATGAGTAGCAAAGGCCTAGGGATGACATGAGTTACTCCATGTTGTGAGCTCATGGATCTGGATGCTATCTACTTCTTGAGGTTGTGAATGATATGAATGATTCAAGATCCTATGAGTTCAAACCTCTAGCTACTATCAATTGCTTAAGGTTGCGGATGATATGAATGATTCTTGGTTGTAGCAACACAGGGCTTTAGATGACATGAATGATGAAAGTTGTGGATGTTGTGAATAGCTCAGGGCTTTAGATTATATGAACAACTTAGAGTTGTGGATGATATGAATGACTTGAGATCCCGTGAGCTTAGGCCTCTAGATGCTATGAATATCTAAGGGTTGTGGATGACATGAATGACTTCAGGTCGTGAGATCATGACTCTAAATGATATGAACCACTCTAGGTTGTGGATGACATGACTGACTCAAGGTCATAAGGTCAAAGCTCTAGATGTTAGGAACAATTCAGGGCTGTGGATGACATGAACATCTCCGAGCCGTGACCTCAAGGCTTTATATCCTATGAACAACCTAGGGTTGTGGTTGACATATACTACTTTGGGTTGTGAGCTAAGGGATCTAAATGCTATGAACAGTTTAAAGTTGTGGATGATATGAACACATCATGATCCCATGAGCTCAGGCCTCTAAATGCTATGAACGACTCAAGGCTTTCAAAAATATGAACTATTCTTGGTCATGAGCAGCAAGCTCTAAACGTTATGAACACCTCAAGGCTATGGATGATAGGAACAACTCATGGTCGTGAGCTCAAGGCTTTAGATGATATGAACAACTCAGGTCTATGGTTGACATGAACTACTATGGGTCATGAGCTAAGGACTCTAGTGTTAGGATAGAGCCCTTTAAAGCATGACATGATGTTATAAATTTGAAATTCATTATTTATTTAATGATTTTCTAGTTTCACTGTGATTCGTTCCCAATTGGTGTCTCAGCTGATTCATGTCCAGTTGGTGTCCCTTGATTTTGGTCCTCAGGGAGTAATCAACAAAATTTATAACCTATTACACCATATACTAGGATAGCCTTAGCTAGCATAGCATAGTGGCTCTAGGGTCGTTCACTGGGATGGGTTTTCACTTCACAATTGATATCAATTCAAAGCTGAATTGGTGCCTTTTCATTTCAAGGTTAGCTTTAAAAGAAGACATAAAGATGTTTGAAAAAGGATTGGTTTTAAGCTAACCAAAAATAGTAACTGATTTTACTTACAAAGAAAAGTGTTTCTTGGAGTTTAGATCACTAGGCTCAGGTTCTTTGTACAAAAAGGGAGTTTCGGTCACTTGTTTCTTTTCCTCGCATTAGAAAATTAACATATAGTTAATTCTCTAACCGGTGTGGTACAAATGCTTCCCTTTAATGGGTTCAAACATTAAATCCCTCTCACTGATGCAACTTGCAATGGCTCGTGCCTCTCACCTAGCATTTTCCATTCAAGGTGATCTTTAACCTTGGATTTCCCTTCACAAGCTCGCAAGAGATAACTAATGGATGTCTCCTTACAGTCCAAAAGCTTACCAAGTGTTGGCTATTCTAGAAAATCCTACCTTCAAACCACCTCCCAAAGGCTCGCAAGAGATAAACTAGTGCATCTCAATGGATGAAGATCACTTGCCTTACCAAGTGTTGGCCCAGGTGATTTAAAGGTGTTTTAAGTTAACTAAAAAGATAAAAA